>RJWH01004152.1:11197-89531 GCA_004363575.1 Solenodon paradoxus | reverse complement strand
TGATGCCATTTCCAGTTTTTAATTATTGTAAAATGTACAATGAAATCCATTAATGGATATTACTGTATTCAGTCATTTGTTCATATAATCACTATGTCAATAATACTCAAGGCTATAGACAAGTTATGTTTATCATAATCTTCATTTTAACAAAGAAAACACACTTCATGTAAGTTAATTGACTTATAGTTAACTGACCAGATACAGCTCAGAAGCATTGCATATCAGAAGCATTCATTATACAGTCCAGAAGGTAGAAATCTTTCCTTTCTCTGGTGTGCTGAGTAAGACCAACTAAGGGAAAGACAATACAAGATTTCTGATACAACTGTTTCTACATCTTTACCTTTAAAATTAATTGCAGCATACTGTCAATATAAAAAACAGACGATGAGATTGGGGCGGGGGGGTTGGTAAGTATTTCTAACAGGATCCTCAGAATAATCCTTCTGGATAAATAGTTTTGCAAAGTCCAGAGCAAGTTATAATAAAGAAAAATTGATCCCACAATACAACACAATTGGTAGAGATTTTTTCCCCTCCTTGAAGTATGTATTTATATTAGTTGCTATAGTAACGCTATTACTGAAAACAATACTGGAAAAGAATCTATAATCACTAGGCCAACAGTCATCAAAATGAGGTTTAAATTACATCCAAATGTGTACCTTTACTTTTCTCTGTCTAAACTTTATTTTTCCTTAAATAAATGAAAAATCTTACAAGCTGGGAAAAGCATGATCTATATTCTAGCTAACAACTTAGTTTAAGCTTTAAAAATGACTAATTCAATAAAATAAAGTTAACAATAAATTAAAAGTTTAAGTTAATTTATTTAGAAGTTTTAAAGTATTTGGCAAGCACACAAAAATTTCCCATCTAATTAATTCTGAAATTCAACCTTGAAAGTAAAATTTTTAAGAAAACAATAAAGGCTTTCTTCAGGGCGGGGGAGGAGGTTTGCCACACTACAAAATATTTTGTTTGCCATCACTCTGAATTTGAATTTTATAATATCTAAAAATAAAATGTCACTAGAATATGTAAATGCCACACGACCCACTCAAAAAACTTTGGAAAAGTTCCTTTTATTACTTAAGTGTATATTCTTAGTTGTTTAAACTATTGTTGGTTAAAAAATTTCTACTTTCAAATTTGAAGGCTATTTCTTCCCAAACTACATAGGTGAAGAAATGAAAAATATCTGATTAGTAATTACATAGCTATTGAATGAAGTTCACATACCACCTGATAACGGATTTTTAGGTTAAAAACACATAACCTTTGCCAAAGAACAGTTATAAAGATATCCAGATACTCAAACAACAGGTATGAATAACATAGTGACAATTGCATTTTATTATTTGAGTGATGTCTCCAGACCAATTCCCTTATTACAAAGGGATAATACCACCTGTACCTCATAGAATTTAAGGATTAAATTAGATGTGTCTAAAGGAACATATAGCACAGGCTCTTAATATGCATTGATCCTGCTCCTTAATAGTCTTCTACTATTTAAAAATATTAATCTCCTTTTACATATCACCTATAAAATATTCTTGCCAGAAATATCTGCCATGAATATAATCAATCTTTTTTTTAAGGAAAGGCAGGCATTAAAAGGTGCACCTTTTAATGAAAGTGAGTAGGCAAGCAGGCAGGAAGTGAGAGAAGGAAGATGCATTTTATTTTAATTTAGTTGTTCACACTGGTTGTTTTCCTGGGGTCTAGGACTTGAACCCAGGGATACGTGGCTTGCTCCTTTGAAGGTGACTGACCTAATCTCTGCTCTTCCAGGGTGCACCATCTAATCAAGATTTTAGATCTAATTTCCAGTTTACAAAATACACAGGTTGGTAGTTCAAACATACGATAAGGAAATGAATTCAGAACAAAGGGTAGGGAAGGTAACTAGTTAAATAAATGAAACAGAACAAAAGAGACACATCAAACAAATGCAGTGTGTATCTAGAGTGGATGCTGATTTGAACAAAGAAACTATAAAAGACATGCTTTTCAGACAACTGGGATAACTTGAATATGGATGTGATATTAGATGCTAGGAAATTAAGAAGTTATTAATTTTGTGGTGACTATATAAGTAATGTCTTTATATTTTAGAGATTTATACTGAAATATTTATACATAAAATATCATAATCTTTAAAATATTTCAGAAAGACAGAATGGCAAATTTGGAAAATATTAGAGTTATTAAATCTAGGAAAGGTAATGAGTATGCATTATTTCAGGTGTGAAAATTTATTCAATAGAACTTCTTTTTGAGAGGAAGGGAGAGTAGAAAAGCATTTTTAAGTAAGGAAGGAAGAAGAGGAGGAAGCAGTCATTTGCTTTTGGTTGTTCACCTCCTGCCCCTCACCCCCTATTATTGAACACAGGCTTTCTTAGGCTTTACAAGATCTACGCCCCAGCCACTGGCTATCACCTGAATCACAGGGTATACCAAATGTTTTTGCATTGACCAATTTCTTTTACATTTTTGCAATAGGGAGGAAAAAAATGTTGACTTCATGGGAGAATCCTGGCATAGTCCCAAGTTTAAAAAACAAGTCAGTAAGTACCCTTTTAAATTTCTGGTTAGCTCTATATTTTAGCATATTAAAAGCTTTATTTTTAATAGTAATTTTTGTTTCAAAGTCATACTCATTTTAAGATGCTAAAGTTGCTTCTCAGTCTGAGTATTACACACGGCACCATAGTTCTAGAGTCCTTTATTGCCACCTTGTTCCCTCTCGCCTCCTACCCTTCTGGCAGCCATCATCTGGTGTCCTGTGAATTTTGCTGAGGTTTATCTGTTTCATTTCATTATTCCATATGAGTGAATCTAACCTGTATTTCCCTGTTTCTTTCTGACTTATTTCCCTTAATATGATCCTCTCCAGTTCCATTGAGATTGGTGCAAAAGGACAAATTCTTTTTTAGGTGCTACAAAGAATTCCACTGAGTACATATACCACTGTTTCTTTATCTAGTCATCTGTTAATATACATTTAGGTTGTTTTCATGTCTTAGCTATTGAGAACCGTCCTGATATGAACATCAGAGTGTATTTTTTTCTGATAAGAGTTTTTTTAGTCTCTCAGTATATGCCTAGAAGTAGGAGAGCAGGATCAAATGCTAGTTCCATATCTTTTTTTTTTTTTTTCTCCAAGGAGTCTCTTTACTATTTTCCAGAGAGGTTGCACTAATTTACATTCCCACCAAGAGTGCAGGAGGTTCCTTTTTACCCACCCCCTCAGGCACTTACTATTTATAGTCTTTTTGATATAGGTCATTCTCACTGGTGTGAGGTGGTATCTCATTGTGGTTTTTATGTGCATTTCTCTGATTATGAGTGATGTAGGATGTTTTCATGTGTCTACAGGTCACCTGTGTCTTTTTATTTAAAGGAAAGTTACAGGCAGGAATGAAGGTGAGTAAGGCAGACAGGCAGGAAGAGAGGAGGAACACTTTATGCGGCTTTTATCCTTCAAAGGCAATTGACCTAACCACTGGCCCCACCAGGGCGTGCCTATGTTTCTTTCTTCTTTAGGCAGGTGTATATTCAGTCTTCTGCCCATTTTTTGAGTGGATCATTTACTCTTTTATTTTGGTTGAGGTATATGAGTTCTTTATATATTTTTGAGATTAAGTTCTTAAAGTGATATATGTTGTGTGACTATCTTCTCCCATTTCATGGGTTATCTTTTTCCTTTAGTGGTGGCTTCATTTGCTGTGTACAAGTATTTTAGTTTGATGAAGTCTCAATTATTTAGTTTTTCTTTGATTTTTTTGCCATAGATGTTCTTTACCAAAAATCTCTTTGAGGATGAGGTTATGGAGCATTTCCCTCAACATTTTCTTCTAAGTACTTTATGGTTTTAGGTCTTATCTCCCAGTCTTTGATCCATTTTGAGTTAACTTTTGTGAATGGTGTGAGTAAGTACCTATATTTCTTTTTGCAGGTATCTATCCAACACCATTTGTTGAATAGACTATCTGTCCTCCATTGTATGCTATTAACTCTTTTGTCAAAGATTAACTGTCCGTACAGATGTGGCTTTATTTCTGCTCTCTCCAACTGTGTATCTTTCTATAAAACAGTTTTCTAAAGATGGGATCTGAATCCAAGTCACCTTTCTAGAGATTAAAAATACTAAGCTGAATGTAAAACAGCTTGTCAACACTTTTTAAAAACTTCACATGGACTATCTAATTTAATTTTCATAACTATGAAGTACTATTATCTCCATGACTGATGAGATTTCTAAGATCATGAATTAGCATAAGCTGCTGATTCCTTTCCTTATAATCAATATGCAGAAACTACAGAAGGAAAACAGAAACACGGATTCCAGGAACTTACAGACAGACAGACAGACACACACACACACACACACACACACACACGACATCCCTGGGGTAACAAATAACTGGCATCATATGCCATCTAAGGCAGTTATTGAGAAAAAGGATGTATCAATTAAAAAGAAGCATGAGCATACTTAAAAATAAGGGAAGACATCACACCAATAATGAAATTCAGACAAAATTTATCTTAAAAGTCTAAATGAATTATTAGGAATAAAAATAATTAAGGAAGTAGCTAACTCACGGAAGTATAAAGAGCAGAAGAGGTACATGCAAAGGATAATTTAGTGAGTGAGGAGATGAGACTGGGGAATTCTTCCAAAAAACAGCAGGAAAAGATAAAGAAATAAGAAATGCAAAAAAAAAAGAAAGAAAGAAAAAGTAAAAGACATGGAAGCTAAAAGAAGGGCATTGCAGTTTTGGAAAGACAAAAAATGGAGACGAGTTTTTTTCAAGAATAGGAAATAAATTTCTTAGAAGTATAGATGAAGAAACTGAGGCAAACAGGAGACACGTAACTAAACTAAGGTCAAGTTTCAAACTCAGAGGTGGTCTTACCTGAGGTAGCCTTCTCTTAACCATTATACTATACTGATTCAGGGATGAAGATCAATAATAAGTTCAGTATCAAAAAAATTAAGGAGGACTAGGATCAATTTTGCTATCCTAGGATTTCCAAAGGACACTTTGATAACATTGAAAATGTCTTTATATAAACCCATAGTACTGATGAAGAAAGTGTGAGGATGTAGAGAAAAGGGAATCCTGTGCATTACTGGTCAGAATGTAAACTGGTTCAACCACTATGGAAAGCTATGGAGGTCCCTCAAAAAAATTTAAGGAGAATTAACAGATCCAGCAATTCCACTTCTAGGTATTTACATGAAGAAAATAAAAAGACTAAATCAAGTAATTTATCTGCATTCCCATGTTCACTGCAGCAATATTTACAATAGCCAATACATGGAAATAACCTGTGCCCACTGATGGGAAAAGGGATAAAGAAAATACGGTGTATGTATACAATGGAATATTATTCAGCCATGAAAATGAAATCCTGCCATTTGCAACAAAATGGAGTGACCTTGAGAATATTATGCCGTGAAATAAGTCAGAGAAAGATAATATTGTAAGCACTCACTTATATGTAGAATAAAAACACACAGACACACAAGCTCATAGATACAGAAAACAGATCTATGGTTGCCAGATACAGACGACAGATGGATAAAATAAAGAGAACAGGCTGACATTTGACTGTTGGTGACTAAGGTAATGAATGAGGGTGGGTGAAATGTGCAATGAGGGTCACAAGGTACAAACTTCTGGTTATGAAATAAATTTGGGGGATGTAATGTACGTACACGGTAACTATAGTTATTGATATTTATATATTTGAAAGTTGCTAAGGGAGTAATCTTATTTTTAACATTTTAAGACTAACTTTAATCTTAAAATCAATATCTACACACTTATTTGATTTTTGTTGATTTCACTTTAACTTAAATGCATGGCTTGTCAAAGACCGTAAACAAGTATTTGCCATCTATGTTACATATAACACAGAGGAATAGCTTTTTATCAGAAATTCATCTACCTCCCCCACATTGTTTCATCATTTTTATTATAAATATAGGTATTAAAACAATTCTGAACATGTTTTTGATATTACTAATGTCAGCACTCACAACGTTTCAAAAATACAATGTGTGACAATATTCATAATACCCTGTTTTTAGACAATTTAAAGGGCAGCTCTTTCACTAAGCAAGACGGATAAAGCATGCCATTGCTGTTTTTCTTGCGATTTTTTACTTTTGACAGCCATCTGACACTTCTTACCATGCTTTCATATAATAAATCTTAATTCTATTTTGAGCACTCCAGATATATGCTTAAATAACAGTGCCTTACCAAAAGAATAATTGTGCTGCGTTTTCCCACCTGTCACTTGAAAACACAATGGGTATGCATATATTTATCATACTCTTAGAAATGTCCAGGTCATGTTTGCCAACTGGAATTCTTTTATTTACCATGTGGGTATTTTTGCATTCTAATATTTAATCAAGACATTAACACGAGTAGAAGGTTGTTGCTATGTGAATCTGTCAACAATGGTATGTATGCTCCATGCACCCACCATTCCACAGGACTTACTTATTCCATTGATATTCATTTTGGTTACAAATCTGATGAAAGAGCTCCTGGGTATTTAGGTTTACTTTCAGGTTATATATTTTCATAATTTGTCCTTGGTGGTCTAATAATTATGCTTGTCTACCTTGCCATATCTTCATCATCTTCAAGGCTTCAGCAAAACATACCATCGCTTACTCCTTTTTGTCCTTGAAGTTCTTCCAACAAGCCAACATTATAAGTAACTTTAACTCCTATGGAGACCATCTTCTCCTACAGCCCACATAGTCTAAGATAGCAAATATTAAAAGTTCTCATCACACACAAACAAAACTGTAATGATATGTGGAGATGGACATTAACTAGACTTACTACAGTGATCATTTTGCAATATATATATAGACATATCAAATCATTTTGCTACATACCTGAAAATGTCAACAACACCCTTAGCACGGTGCCTAGCATAAAATGCGCTCAACAAATATCAACTATAATCCATTATTATGGTTAATTCAAAGCTCTAGCTGATAATAATTATAAAGATAAACCATGCTACTATATACCTTGTACTCACAAGAGTAGTGTACCTTGCTAGAAATACAGATTCCTAGGGTCTACCCCTAGTAGAAGGTCTGGAATAAAGACAGGAATCTGAATTTTTTATCAAGATGCAAGTTAGTTCAAGGACTACACACAATGAAAAATGCTATTTTAAAGTCAACTATTGCCTGACAAGGAACAGCTTGAAAGTTTATGACAATATTCATTTATTAAGTTTTCACACGCTTATTAAATACTTACCATGTGACAGGTATTATGACAAGTTCTGAGGATACAGTGATAGGATATATTGACATAGTCCCTGGCTTCAAAGGCTAGTAGGAAGCTCATATTTTAGAAAAGATATATATTTTAATTTGTCTATAAAGCCAAAAAAGTTACCACCACTTAATTCATTTATTCAGCAAGAATTTACTAAATACAAACCATTTTAAATTTCAGAATATCCATGATCTTAAGTAGCACATTTTTCTAGTGCTTCAAAAACAGCTATTTCCTGAAGTTTACCCCAATTCTTCCCCTAATGGAATCTTGCATTCTAATCCTAAATCTGCCAGCAATTTAACGGGACCTTTGGACCTTTATTCACAAAAGTAAAAGTATCTAAGTTTCTAAAATAGGTTGATTATCTACTTCATACTTCACAACAAGTTATTTCAATGGAGTATATAGCTGTTTTATGTTAAAAGTGACTGAAGCAAATAGAGAAATCACTGGCCAACAAAGAGGCAAGTGGGAACCAGCTGTGCCCAGCTTCAGGTGAGAGCAAAAGAAAGCAAGGCACAGCATCCTGCTCCAAAGTCAGCTGGCACCAGCCGCATATGGAAATAGGATCAGGGGCAAGGTGACAGCTCCATAGGAACCAGTCATATTGCCCAGCAGATATCAGCTGCACCAGGACCCAGCATCATTGTAAAAGAAAAAAAATCTTATTTAAAAAAGCAGTAACAGAGAACTTCCCACATCTGTCACAAAAAGTAATGATGAAGGTTCAAGCAGTAGATAAAACATGAAAATTTCTAAATGTAAAAAGACCTACTCCTAGATACAAAATAGTAAAACTAGAGGAAGACAATGATAAAGAAAAATTATTCAAGTCTACTAGAAAAAAGAGAAACATAACCTACAAAGGTACATCCATCAGGCTTTCTGACTTCTCAGCAGAAACCCTACAGGCCAGGAGAGTGGAATGAAATGCTGAAAATACTAAAAGACAAAAACTACCAGCCAAGAATATTCTATTCTGCAAAACTATCATCAAAATATCGAGAAATAAAGGTCTTCAATGATTTAAAAAGTTAGTGGAATTTTCTATCGCTAAGCAGCCTTTTAAGAAATGTTGAAAGGTGTTTTGTAACAGAAAAAATTAAAACCAAGAGTCACCAAACCCTGAAAATGATGATAACCTATAGAATGAAATAGGCAACAAAGACAGGGTCAACAGGATGGAATAAACAAAAAGAACAACAATAACACAACAGGAGGAAAGAAAAACATAGACTCTGTAAGCATATATAAATATGATAAGGTATCGGCTCATGAAAAACAATCATAAAGTGGTAAAGGTAGAGACAATTCACAAGGTAGTCACAATACCCAATCTTAAAGGAACACATCCCTGGGAAGATGAAAGTGAAAAACAAAAACAAACAGTTGAAAACCACCCAGAGGAAAAAACAAACGAGAAACGAGAAAAGAAGCAACAGAAACCCTGGTGGAGTAGCAGTTTGGTCGGCCACATCCAGAGGAGTACAGTCCATGCAAGAACAGTCCATGCAAGGAGTACATTCCAAGAACCCAAGTTCAGAGGGAAACAACCAATGTGAACTAAATAAAAATAAAAATAGGATGGTTCTTCCTCTTCTCTCTTACTACCTGCCAGCCTGACTTGCCTTCATTCCTGCCTGCACCATTCCTTTAAAAAAAAACAAAACAAAACAAAGAAAGCAACAGAAAATAAAAGCTTGCCTCTTCTCTTACTGCCTGTCAGCAACTTTACTTTAAAAAAAGCAGTTAACAGAAAACAAAGGCTCAAATGACAGCAAGAAAGCCCTACATTAACAATGATAACCCTAAATGTGAACAGACTGAACTCAACTATCAAAAGACACAGAGCGGCTGGCTGGATCATATGGAACTACTAACAGATATATACAGGATGTTCTAACCCAACAAAAATGTCTATACATCCTTCTCAAGTGTACATGGAACATTCTCAAATATATACCACATCCCGGGACACAAAACAAGTTCCAGTAAATTTTAGCAAAGTAGATATTATAGAAAGCATCTTCTCTGACCAAAAGGGGGTGAAAATAGAAACGAACCAGAACAAAACTGCAAGAATCATAAAGATGTGGGAAAAGAACAATATGCTTCTGAACAACTCCTGAAACATTAATGAAATTAAAGATGAAATAATGAACTATCTAGAAAAAATGAAAATAAAGAGACGACCTATGACAACATGTGGGATGTGTCAAAAGCAGTTCTGAGAAAAATTTATAGCCACGCAAGTGCACAATAACCAAGAGACATACTAAATTAATTATATAATGACATACCTGAAGGAACTACAAAAGAAAGACCAATCAAAACCAAAAACCAGCAGAAAGAAGGAAATAATAAAAGTTACAGCAGAAATAAGATAAATTGAAAACAAAAAGATCCAAAAGATCAATGAACACAAGAGCTGGCTCACCAAAAAAATAAACAAAAATGATAGACTGCAAACAAGACCCACAAAATTAAAAACCCTAATAACAAGAAGCATTAAAGAGGCAAGATTACAACAGACATTGAAGAAATACAAGGGATCATGAGAGACTATTATGAGGACCAATTCATCAAATCATGAAGAAATGGACAGATACATAGTATCCCAGAATCTCACAAAACTGAACCAGAAAATACATAGAACTTGAACAGATCAATCACAAGAACAAAAATTAAAGTGGTAATCAAGAGTACCCTCAAAAGAAGAACCCGGCACCAGATGGCTTCACTACCAAATTATAACAAACTTTCAAAGAAAAGTTAATCCACATATTCCTTAAATTCTTCCACAAAATAAAAAAGAAGGAAAATTCCTAAATACATCCTATGAGTCTAATATTACCCTGATTCCAAAGTTAGAAAAAGATGGCACTAAAAAAGAAAATTACAGCTCAAATTCCCTGAGACAATAGATGCAAAAACACCCCAAAAATTCGGGCAAACTAAATTCAACAGAAAATTTTTAAAAAATATACACAACTTTCAGTAATTCAGATGGTTCAACATACTCAAATCAATCCAAGTATTACACCAAATCAGCAAAGGGAAAACAAAAAAGCATATGATTATATTAGTAGATGCAAAAGCATTTGACAAGATTCAAATACTGATGGCGCATCCTGATGGAGCAGTGTTGTGTTTAATGCCTTTGGCTGACAGCAGCTCACGTACACCACCTATGGGACCAGGCTTTGCGTCCCATGGCTAGGGTAAACAAACAAGATGTACAACTCGGATAGAAATAAATGATTTGCTCCTTCCTCTATCTTCCTGACCGCGTGCTTGTTTGCCTTCATTACTGCCTGCACCATTCCTTTGAGAAAAAAAAATTAAAGAAAAAAGATGTGCAATCTGATGGAGTAGCAATTAGGTCAACTGCCTCCAAAGGACACAGTCCACATACCCCTGTGTTCAAGTCCTGGCCCTGGAATGGGGTTGGGGGACAACCAGTGTGAACAACTAAATGAAAAATTAAGTGCTTATTCCTCCTCTCTCTTCCTTACTGCTTGCCTACCACTGCTTTCATTCCTGCCTATACTTTTCCTTTAAAAAAAGATTCAACACTGATTAATGATTAAAAACTCTTGTCCAAATCAGAATAGAGGACAATGGTGAAGAACACTTGGCAATTTGGTGGAGGGCAGGGTGTGATGACATATATATGAGGAATGGGGATCCCATACATGAGTTTATTTTAATGTGAAAAAAGCTAATCAAAAAAGATAGAAATCAAACACCCCAACGTAATAAAATACATGACAAACCCACAGCCAACATCACACTCAATGGTGAAAAACTGAAAGCTTTCCCCTAAGGTCTGGAATAATACAAGGATGCCCACTCTTACCATTACTATTCAACATACATTTCTGGAAGCTTTGGTCAGAGCAATATGGCAAGAAAAGCACATTAAAGGAATCCAAATTGTAGAAGAAAAAATAAAACTATAATTATTTAAAGATGACATGATAGTATACCTAAATAATTATAAAACTCCAACAAAAAAGCTACTAGAAACAATGTATGAGTATAGGAAGGCAGCCGGATATAAAATCATCATATAAAATTCAGTAACATTTCTATATGCAAACAATGATTTAGAGAAAAAAGAAATTAAGAAAGAAATCTCATTCACAATAGCACCAAAAAAGGGACAAAATACCTAGGAATAAACTTGGAGGAGATGAAAGACCTGTACAGCAACTCTAACAAAGACTCTTAACAAAGAAATAGAAGAAGACACAAAGAGATGGAAGAACATTCCATCTCATGGACTGGAACAATTAACTTAGTTAAAATGGTCATCCAACTCAAAGCAATATGCACAGTTAATGCAATTCCCAACAAAACTCCAGGGAAATTTTTCAAAGAAATTGAACAAAAAATACTTAAGTTTGTATGGAACCACAAATGGCCTCAAATAGTCAAAGCTCTCTATTAAAAAGAACAGTAACAGAGGAATCACACTTCCTGACTTCAAACTATACCAGAGCAGAGTGATCATCATCAAAACAGTATGGTATTGGAACAATAAACAGACACAGGGTAGTAGACTAAAATTAAGAGTGCAGAAATAAAGCCATGCCTATATGGACAATTAATCTCTGACAGAGGAGCCAAGATCATTCAATGGAGGAAAGAAAGCCTACTCAACAAATGGTGTTGGACAGCTATCTGCAAAAATATAACTAGAATACTCATTCATGCCATACATAAAAGTTAACTCCAAATGGATCAAAGACATGGACATAATACACAAAACCACAAGATACACAGAGGAAAATGCAGGGAAAATGCTATATGACCTAAGTTCAAACATGTCTTTGCAGAAAGGATACCTATGACAGAAGAAACCTAAATAACTGGGACTACATCAAATTAAAATGCTTTTGAACAGTGAACGAAAAAAAAACACCACTAAAACTAAAAGGTAACCTATGAAATAGGGTAAGACATTCACACAACATACTTCAGACAAGAGCTACCTCCAAAATATATAAAAAGCTCATTTACCTCAACTGAAAAAGCAAATAACCCACACAAAAAATGGGCAAAACTGGAGAGATCTATCTAAAGACAGATGGCCCACAAACACATAAAAAAAGTTGTACATCACTCACCACCAGAGAAATGCAAATAAAAACACAATGAGACATCACCCCACACTAATGAGAATGACCTGTATCAAAAAGACAAGAAACAAATGTTGGAGAGAGTGTAGATAAAAAGGAACCCTCTCAAAGTGTCGGGGGAAATGTAAATTAATGCGACCTTCTGGAAAACAGTATGGAGATTACTCAAAGAATAAAGATAGATCTACCATTTGGTCAAACAACTCCACTTCTAGGTATATACTCAAATAACATAAATATGCTAATCCGAAAATAGTGTCTACACCCCTATGTTCACAGCAGCATAATTCAAAATAGTTAAGACATGGAACAACTTAAATGCCTATTAAGTGATGACTGGATAAGAAGCTGTTGTATAAAAACACTCAATGGGATTCTACGCACCTATTAAAGACAAAACTGTGCCCTTTGCAACCATCTGACGGGAGGGGATTATTTAAGTGAAATAAACCAGAAGGAAACAGAAGTACAGAATGTTTTTCTCATATGTGAACTATAAATAAAGCAAAGGAACAAACTCCATCAAAACTCAAGGTTGTGATTACCAGATGGTTGGGAGAGGGGAAGGAAAGAAAGAGGAACAAAGTGGTGTAAAGGTCACTAGAACTTTGGTAATGGGTGTGGTGTGAAATACTCAGACTGACATGCAATTTCAATTCCTAAAATGGATAAAGCCCTGTAAACCAAAGAAATAAAATTATAAAAAATTTAATGTAAAAATTTATATTATCATCAACTACTGGCTAGAAAAACTGCAAATTAGGTGCACCCTGGTGGCTTAGCAGCTAAGTCTGTGGTCTATGGCTAGCATTGTCCATATACATCCCAAGGGGTCAACCTAGAGGGAAGCAGGAAGATGAACAACTAATTAAAATAAACAAATGATTCTTTCTCTTTTCTCTCTGCCTGTCTATTCACCTTCATTCTTCCCTGTACCTTTCCTTAAAAAAGGACAAGTGCAAAATAACATATGTGTTCAGTAAACTATGCTTGAGGCATTAAGACTTGAATAAATAACTAAAGACAAGGGGAGAAAATTGTACAAAACATCAGAGTAGAGGAAGCAAACATAAAGTCTCACTTGGGATACTTTAAATCCCTATTTTTTCTTCCTGTTATCACCAATATGCAAACACAATTTAAAAAAGAAATAGGTAGTACGGTACTGGAAAAGGTAGATGCAAAAAATTTTCATGCCAGTTTTACTATTTCCTTAGTACAGGGTACAGAGCTTTCGCTTAAGCATATTACGAAACGTGAATTTGACCAAGATTTTCATTTCTGATATATGTATAATTCATAAGTTTATTAACAAAAATGGTACTTTTCCTATCATAATCTATATAAACATTAACAGAGGGTAGATACTACTTTAGTACTTAAAAAAACAAACAGTTAAGAATCAGTCATCAAATCTGTATCACTAGAAACGTGTACTATAATAATAGGAACAAACTTTAAATGTCATTAATAAGAATAGGTTCAAATACCAAGAAATCCTTTGCTAAATCTGCAAAAATCCCTATACTTGTACCCATTTCAGAGAGGACTAATTTTCAAATTCTCATGAAAGGAAATCAAAACCAAATATTATTGGGCAAAGTTAAATAAAATTCTACGTATAAGGCTAAGGAATAAAGTTAACATTTATTAAGTACCTACATTGTGCCTGGTACTTTTCCATCCCCATTGCTACCACCTTACTTCAGGTCGGCATTGCCTCCCTCATCTAGATCATTTTAATAGCATTCCAACAGGTATATATTATCATCTTTTCTCCAATTTATTTTCTTTTCTCCAATTTATCTTCCACACTGATACCCAAAATGATTTTTCTAAAATGAAAATCTGATGTTGGTCTTTTGCTTAAAATGATCAAATAGGCATTCCCTGGTGGAGTAATTGTTAGATAAATTGCCTCCAAATGATGCAGGCCACGCACCCCTGTGATCGAGTCCCAGGTTTAGGGGGAACAACCAGTGTGAATAACTAAATAAAGAAGTTGCATGCCTGCCAACTACTGTCTTCATTACTGTCAGCACCTTTTCTTAAAAAAAAAAATCATCAAATAGACCCCAGAGACTTTAATTCGATGTTCAAACTCTGTAACTTCAATGAGTTTGTTTACCTTTCCAGTATTTTCTCCTACTTCTTCCCATACCCAGTAGAAATAACTACTATCTCCTTACACTCTACTATTTATTTATAACTATTCGAGGTGCCTAAGACTTGTCATGTTGTATGCATGTGTTTTTCTGTTCCTCCTCTTGAAAAGCCATTTGTTCTCCTGAACAATGCAAATAGCTGCCCATTTCTATTTTCAGTATCAACTCGTCTTCCTAGTATCAACTCCCAATTCAACTCCTAACTCCCAACTTTTCCAAGAAAGAATTGAATATTCCTTCCTTCTTACAAATTCAGATTTCTAATAGAGAACTCATAGCTTTTATATTTACTTGCTTAAGGTATGCTTATTAGACTGCAGGCGCTGCGTGACTAAGAACTTAAGTCTTCCTTATCAATGTATACCTAGTAACCAGCATAACAATTGGCACATTGCACACACCTGAAAAGTTTTTAATCAATGAATGATCAGCTCCATCTAGTTTATTTTTCCCACTGCCTAGTAATTTAAAGCTACAATCATCAGTTACTAAGTTTTATCATTCATTTTCTAAAAATATCTGATTCACTCCACAATCATTACCTATTTCATGTTCTTATCCTGCATTTTACTGCCAGTCTAATTTTCCAAAAGCATACATTCATCACATATCTGTCCTATTCATGAACTTACAATGAAATGCTATTTTAAATCCAAATGCCTCCATCTACCTTGTTTGGTTCTTCATAAGCTGGCCCCTCCTTTCCCATCCAATATCAACTCTTCATCTGGCCAATTTCTTCTTTATACCCCAAGCCTGTTGTAGAAATTCTTACCTTTCCCTTTGTCCAAATTGTTCGATCCTACATTCATACCTTATTCTCCTGTAATCCAATTAAAGACTTATCATCTTTTATGGGTAAACCTGACTTTTTCTATCAAAACTGCACCTAAATGCTCTATCCTCTGTTTTTCAGACCTACAGTATAGCAAATACATTCTGGGCTAGTCACATCAGTCTTTCATTCTTTTGTTTTTGAATGAGGGGCTCAGAGTACTGCCTGTCTAACATTTGCCTACTTGCTTAGTCATGATAGCCCCCCATAAGACCGCTGCAAATCTCCTGAGGCTCCTCAAAACACATTTTGAAAACTATTAGGCTCAGTGTTTACCTCTAATATGTACTGACCATGTACCCTTGGGTAATCACACTCTCTAAACTTCCGTTTCCTAAGATAATGAATATACATGAAAAAGACATTTATAAATTTTAAAGTTTTCTATAAACTTGAGGAATTTATAGCTTCATAAGCTATGAGTTATATTATTTCATATAAGCTAAACATTTATATCACACAATAGTATCTTAACAGGTTTACCATACAATACTATTGACTATGAAAGCATTCTTTTAAAATAAAATTAAGCATTCAAAATGTCATTGCATTATAAGAATCCCAGGTACTCTACCTTGTTTCTTGCATTTGGAATTAACTTTCTAATCTCCTCTTGGTAGGATGCAATAAACAATAATGATTAAGACTATACATGTTTTTAGGTTGGGCATACTTAAAGGTCAGCTTCACCACCTATCAGGTGTATAAACTTGGGTAGGTTATATAACCTCTTGAAGCCTTTCCTCATTTAAAAAATGAAAACAGCACTACTGAATGCTGGGTTGAGGAAGATAATCTGAACAAACTGTTTGGCACACAATATGAAACCCAATAAGAAATCAGTAGGTTAACATTATTTTGTTTCATAAAATCTGTGGGAGAGTTGAAGTCCTCTGTGTTAAGGTAGCCCTGAATATTCCTTTTTCTTTTTGCTCTTGTGCAGTGTTACAGCACCAAAGTTAAAGATAGCAAGTAAAGTCTGTAAATGAAAAAGCATGACACCCCTGATGACTGAAAGTGCTAAATTAGAAGAGGTGATTTCTTTCCAAAATCCTGATGTTTTTAACTCATTTTAAAGCCTACACAAATAACTTGTTCTTAGTAGTATATCCTCTTAGTATACCTCAAAGTCAGAAAAATGGTTACTAAATTAAACAGATTCCAACAATCTGAAATTTACCATGTAACAAATAACTTCAAAGCATTATTATCCCTTTGAAAACTAGAATATTTGCTTCCCATTAGATATAGTACTAATCATGGACTATTTGTCATAAAAGTTAAAGTTTAAAGTTAAGTGTAATTTTAGTAAAGATGTTAATTTGCTATAAAATCACTCTAAGATTAAAAAGGGAAACTTCACTATTTTTAAAATTATAAACATACTAACAAATTCTTAAAAGAATAACTATTACAAAAAATTAAGTAACTGACACTAAGTGTTGAGAATAAAAGAGTTAAACAAAACAAAGCTAGTGAACACGATGTAGCTTGTTTTTATGAGGTAGAGGAAGGAAAGGGGTGGGCAAATTGAGTAAAGGAGGTCAATTATATGGTGAAAAACAGACTTGGACTACTGGTGGTAAACTCAATACATTATATGGAGATGTTGATTTATGATTATCACACACCTTAAAACTGTATGTTATGATGCAATGTTCCTTCAATAATATTTTTAAAAAGGTAAAAGATGTATGTATTATATGGAAAGAAGTTTAAGAAACACCTAGGTGAAAAGAGCAAGCTGTAGAAGAAGAGTATGTATAGTGTCATTCCATTTGTCTGTGGGCTTTTAGTGGTATACAAATTTGTGTACAGAAAAATTTCTGAAGTGTATTCAAGGATCTTAATCACACTTTGTAGTAATATAATTAAGACAGCAAGCTAAATGGCTATTAATTTAATATTTTATAACATGAAAACTGAAATTATTCTTTTAAAATGTGTTCTAAAATGTATATAAAACGGTAGATTTAAATCCCCATGTGCCCTTAAGCCATTATCCAAGGAACTTGATAGGGTGTTGGCACAAAAACACCTTTCCTAAATGCTCTAGAAACTCTAAATGGAAGAAAAGTGTATTGATTAGAAAAATAAAATTGCTTATATATTCCAAGGACATTAAACATGTCCAAATGTTTAATGTTCGTGTTACTTTAACTGACATGTACACACTAAAAATCAACTGGAGAAATCACTAATTTGTATTAGCATTAGAAAGATATTTTATTCTTATTACCTCTTGCTGTAATTAAATGTCAAATCATAAGAAGAACTAAGACACATTTGAGTGTTTTTACAAATGACTAAAGAGACTTTGGCAAAGTAACACTGTAAACTGGCAGCTGTTTTCCCAATCTTTTTAATAGCTACATGGAACATTAAGTTCTTGAATTTGAAACCAAAATAACAGGAAAAGCATCCACCACTCCCATTCCCTGCCAATGGTTTTGTAGATAACTGGAATAGGTTTAAATTTATAAACTTTTCATTTAGATCAGTTTTCTCTTATGTTTGAGAGGGTCAAAATGATATCTAAGATCATATTAAATTTCATAAAACACACAACCATAATTTTACCTGCAAGAATCTTTCTATATTAATAATAAATAACATTTAATTATCAAAGAACAATGAACCATAAAACAGACATAGATACCAGTCCAAGTTCTGCCACTTATTAGCTGAAAACTGGGCAAGTCACTAGGTGTCTCTGACCCTAAGTTACTCCATCTATAAATGAAGAAGACTTGACTAGATTACCTTTAAGGATACTTTTCCAAGTATGAAAGTTTTACTCGCTTTATTACAGTGAAAAACATTAACTGCTTTACTTGTTGATTTTTAATTGCACTATGAAAGCAAATAATGTTGAGACCATTAAATTTCATATAGAACCATAAAAATTATGTATGTCCTTGACTGGAAATTATAAAAAAATAATCATACTATTTCCTTTAAGGTTTCTACTCATCAATCTTTTTCTGCAGAGCTGACCTTTTTAATGTGGCAAAAAATACATCTCAGATTATAATATCTCTTTTTAGTGATATGTGGTGAACGCACCAAGTACTATCTCATTTAAAGACAAATGCTCTTTGAAAAACTCTGAAATACAGCCTTACTCAAATGAGAAACTTTCATAGTAGTACTAAAATTTCCCTGACCCATACTGAGTTTCTATAAGCAAATAACCTAAAGATGATTACCTTTGGCAGCATGGGAGTATCCCTTTTCTTCTTCTTTTCTGAATTAGGGTCATCTAATAAGTCTGGCTCAAAGGTATAGAGTTCAGTAAGCTCATTCATGGTAAAATGACGTTCAACCTGTTGCTGATCAACAACTCGAAAAGAGAGTGACTGCTTAGTTACTTGCCGATCATAAATCTTATCTTCCATGGTTCCCTTTGAAAAAAGAAGAATAAATGAATGGACAAAATTTTGTAAGCATGAAACTTAATCAAGGAGAGTTATTGGTTAATTTGAATAGCAAAACTTCATAGTAATATAATGCCATAAAACAAGTTTTATTAAACACTGCTTAATTCAAGAGAGCTTCAATCTATTCAGGGCAGTTTACCTTGGTAAAAAAGAAAACTGATTATCATTTTATATTATCTGACCAATATGTATTCATGGGTTGCTTTATATATTTCTATACTTGGTAGAAGTAGCAGAGCTGTCAGATAACAAGAAATAACCAGAAATAAGGGAATATGTGTATGAAATCAGAGATTGGAGCAGTTTAATTCAACATTCACTATAAAATGTCATTATATCAAGCCTTTTTTTCTATGATTTTAGGTCACAAATGCCATGTCTAATACATATTAGATAGTATTATAAACTAAAATATAAAGGAGCTCATGATTTTAATAAAAAAAGTTAACAGTGTAGTTTACCAATTATATTGTGTACTAAAAGGATCAAAGGAGAAGGATCTACCAATTAAACTGAGTATCTCACTGAGAACCCAAGATTTAGAGGCAGGTGGAAAGGGTAGCCTCTGGTCCCAAAGCAAGATATCAGTTAAAAGGGAAACTTGACTACATAAAACTATCAAATTATTTCATTTTGAAACTATATCCACATCTTTGATTTCACATATTTTTCTTATATTTCAGTTTCTTTTAACACTTCAGTTTATATTTAAAAGCAATATTCTTGCTATAAAGTATTAAATAATCTTTGAAATGATTCTTTGTTATTACTGTCAGTTAACGCCCCCATTTCCCCATATTCTTCCAGCAAAGAGAGCAAGTGTCCACTAAAAGAAACAATCATTTGAGCTTTAAACAAATTAAACTGAGTTATTGGTTTTCCCAAGCTAAGTAAAATAACTATAAATGTTTAACTTTCATAACCATCAAGAAAATGCTAAGTCTTTTCATTTACCTATGCAAAATAATTTCAACATGAGAAAGCTGACATTGTTGACATGGACAAACTACAAAACAGAAAATCAAAGGCCAAAATTGACTTCTGCTGCTTTGTCTATAGCAACAATATTTTCATTTTTGTTTCCACATTATGTTCTGCACTCTAAAATATTAACAGTTTCAATAAGAAAGAGCATTAATTATAAACCTACCTGAGCTAAGAACCTATATACGTACACAGGTTTAGTTTGTCCAAAGCGATAAACTCTGAATATACTCTGGATGTCGTAAGATGGATTCCAAGAGGCATCAAAAATAATCACTCGATTAGCAGCTACCAGATTAATTCCAAGAGATCCTGCTTTGGTGGAAATGATAAACAATCGTCCTCTAAAAAGAAATAAGAATAAAAGTTTTAGCAATGAGTGTTTCATAGGTTTTTAAATTATGATGTTACTTTTGACTGAACAGAGGAGTTCAGAGAATTCATTTTTCACTTACTAAAGAAAACAAGACATTTTTAAGCACTTAGGTTGATGATTTATATGCTCAGGAAGAATCTTATTGCTAGAAAATGAAATAGTCTGATTTAGAAACTGAAAAAAAAATATATACACACACACATACACACATACATGGAAATCATGTTTAAAATGTGTTCAAGGTATTTAGATAAAATATTTGAGTAAATATAGAAAATGTCTATTTAATTCAAAAATGCATATTGTGTTTGACACTGTTAACACTAAGTACATCAAAATGAAAATCAGTGCCTAAGAAGCTAAGTAGGGATGATTGATATGAAAATTATAATATAGTGCAATGAATTTAAAGAGATAAGTTAAATAGATGCAAGGCACTGAGATAGTTAAAATAGAATCAAGAAGACAGGACATGCTTCTGTTAGTAATATACCTAAAAGTAGAATTGATGAGTTATAGGATATGTATAGGGTATTATTAAAGCTGAACAAATAGTTCTCCAAAGTGGTTATTCCAATTTACATCTCCATCAGAAGTGCATAAGAATATCCTTAACAATTCATGGCATTCTCTTTCTAAAAAAGTATAAACTTTAAAATACAGTTTAAGGTTCACGAGAATTTGCAACAATAGTGGAGAGTTCCCACGTATATTTCATGTAGCTTTACTCAGTGGTAATAACATACATAACTACAGTACAGTCGATGTTTTGGCCAACAATAGATTGCATCTATGGCAGTGGTATAGGCTGTGGTGGTATACAGTACAGCTTAGGTATATAGAAGGCTACAATATCTAGGTTTGTGTAATTATACTCTATGATGTTCATGCAATGGTTAAATTACCTAATGATGCATTTCTCAGAATGTATTCCAATCATTAAGTGACACATGACTGCATACACTGTCAAAACTAGGAAATTAATGTTGGTACAATACTTTGAACTTGGGCACAGAGCTTATTTGGATTTTGATATTTTTATATGTACTTTTCTGTTTGGGATATAGCTCTAATAAATGTTATCACAAATGCATAGTTATGTAACCATTACTACAATCAGGTTATAGAACTGTTCACCACAATAAAACCTCCTTGTTATTCCTTACTACTTACACCCTCTCCTTAATCCTAATGCCTGGCAACCATTAATCTGTTCTCCATCACTACAATTTTGTCACATTAAGAATGTCATATGAAAGGAATCATATAGTATGCAACCTTTAGAGACTGGCAGATCAATATGAATAGTCCTTTCCTTTTTATTGCTGAGCAGTATTTCATTATATGAACACATCACAATGCTTATATATTCACATGTTAAAGGACACTTGGGTTGTTTCCAGTTTGGGGCTATTACAAATAAAGCTGCTATGAGCATCTGTGTATAAGTTTCTAAGTTAAAATTAGTTTTCATTTCCCCGGCATAAATTTTCAAGAATGTGACTGCAAAGTTATATAAGTATATGTTTAATTGCTGTTTTTAAAACACTACCAAATTGTTTTCCAAGAAGAAAGGCTGTGCCATTTTATATTGTCATCAACATTTGGTGGCATCACTACATTTAATCTATTTTGATAGATATGAAGTTATATCTTGTGGTTTTAATATATTCCCTAATGACTAAGTGATATTGATTATCTTTTCATATGCTTATTTGTCACATATAGATCCTTTTCACTTAAGTGTCAGTTTAAGTCTTTGGCCCATTTTCTAACTGAAATCTGTTGTCTGTTTACTCATTGTTACATTTAGAGTGATTTATATATCTTGTATCTGAGCCCTTTGAATGATATGCTAATTGCAAATATCTTCTCCTAGTCTGTGACTTGTCTTTTCTTCTTAATAGACTTGCACAGACAACAATTTTCAATTCTTGATTTTTTTATGGTTTATAATGCCTTTGGGGTGTCATGACTGAAAACTCTTCGCCAAACCTTATTTCCTAATGATTTTCTTCTATATTTTATTAAACAATTATATTGTTTTACAGATTTATGATCTATTTTAACTTGATTTTTAGTAGGTGTGAGGCTTAAGTCAAAGTTCATTTTCAGACTATATCCAACAGTTTCGATACCATTTGTTCAAAAGGCAATCCTCTACCCATTAAAGCAATTTTGCAACTTTCCCAAAAAAATGTTTTCAACTGGCATTGCTCTGATGATTAATAAAGCACCTTTTCCATATTTAATGGTCATTTGGATATCATCTTGTATATAGTCCTTTTCATGTTTTCGCCAGTCTTTCTATGGGATTATCTAGTTTATCCTACTGATTTTAAAGAATTCATTATGTATTTTGGATGAGTCTTTTTTTTGGATCTATATATTGAAAACAGCATTTCCTACTTTGAGGCTTGTCTTTTGGTTCTTAATGTGAAAAGGCTTTGATGAAGGGGTCTTAATTTTAATGAAGCTCAATTTATCAACTGAGCCTTTTATGGTTAGTAATTTACAAACCTTGTATATGAAAATTTTTTATTGCAAATTTGGGAAAATAACTCTTTGCTATTTCCATATAAAATATTGATTGCTTCAGCATCCACATCTAAATCTACAAACCACCGGAATTAGTTATCAGGGAAATACAGATTACATCTATGAAGTCAGGCATGCCCTATTGGCTCAGGTGTTAAACCAGTGCCTAGGGAGCAGTCCATACAAAATCCAAGGACATAGCCCATGACTGGGGGAAAACAATTAAAATTAACAATTAAACAAATAAATTCTTCTTCCTCCTCTATTGTCCTCCATGCGTACCTACTCATATTCATTAATGCCAGTACCTTTCCTTAAATAAAGAGGGGGTAGGAATAAAAAGGAACTAAAAGATATGAAAGATATACTTCTTTCTCCTCATTCTTTGTACCTGTCTGCCTACTCACCATCATTCCTGTCTGCACCTTTACTTTAAATAAATTAACTAAATAAAACAAAGAAGCAGGATTCTGCCCACACCCATATCAAAGAAAGTGGACCCCATTTGAGTCTTGATACATTCTCAGTGCCCAGGTGAACAAAGGAGGAAAGATTCTGCCTCCACTCACCCTTGAAGCAGGCAGGTCCATGCCATTCTGGAACATCTCAGTGCCCAAGAGGGCCAGGGAAAGAAAATACTGCTGCAGATCCCCACCACAAAATCAGGATGGGAGTGCAAGCACACAATAACCCAGCATCAGTCCCCAGGTGAGCGAGGGAGAAAGGACTCTACCTCAGTCCCACCGCAAACTCGAGCAAACTCCAAGAACACGCAACCCCTCTGAACACTTTGCAGGCGTAACAGCACAACCATCAAGAATAAACAAAAAGAAAAAAAGCCAAACTGCTAAATAAAAGGCATAGAAAAAAGCCACACCAAAACCAAAATCTTCCTGAAACAAAACATAAATGGCACAAAGAGCAGAAAACAAAAAGAGATCCCCAGAGAAGAAATCCATTGCCATTGACTGGGACAAGTTAACATATAAAGAATTCAAACTAATATTTATTTGAAAAAAACATGAATGAGTTGCAGGAGTCACAGTCAAATACCCAAAGACAAATGGAAGAATAAAAAAAAAAAAAAAAAAAAAAAAAAAAAAAAAAAAAAAAAAAAAAAAAAAAAAAAAAACCCACAAAAAATCACCTACCCTACCAAGGAGATTGAAGCTACAAAGGAAGCCCTAAAAGAAATGCTAGAGATGAAAATACAGTCACTGAATTGAAGATAAATTTGGAAAGCTCCATAAATATTTAATATTGGAAAGGAATGAAGACAAGATCACAGAGAAGATGCTCATGAAAGAAAAGAGAGAAACAAGATGGGGCAGGGGTGGTGGTGGTGAAGAACCCATAAAAAAAAATGTATTGAAAATAGGCATCCTGGAAGGAGATGATAGGAAGAAAGGAGAAGAAAACTTTTTAAAAGAAGTAATGGCAGAGAACTTCTGACATCTCTCACAAGAACTAACTGTGGAGGACCATGCCAACAGAGTACCTATATATCTAAATACGAAAAGACTTATGCCAAGAAACAGCATGGCAAAACTAGCAAAAGCCAATAATAAAGAAAAATTACTCGGGGATGCTAAAGAAAAAGGAAAAAAAAACTACAAAAGACACCCATCAGGCTATCATCAGACTTCTCAACAGAAATCCTACAGACCAGGAGAGAGTAGAATGACATATTCAAAATACTAAAATTACCAGACAAGAATACTTTACCTGCCAAATTATCATCCAAATACGATGGAAAAATCAAGGTCTTCAATGACAAACAAAAGCTAATGAATTTTTCCATCACCAAATCTGACTTTCAAGAATTGTTGAAAGAGGTTCTACAATAGGGAAAACAAAAAGAGAACAACCCAAAGGACAGTAATAAACAGTAAAACAAAATCAGAAACAAAGAAAGGGCCATCAGGTGAGAAATTAAAAAAAAAATCACTAAAGGGGAAAAGAAAAACATGAAGTCTATAAAAACATATAAACATAATATGATGCCAAATCATAAAAGACTAGATAAAGTTAAGATGATCCAGGTGGTAGCCAAAAAATTCAATCCTAAAGAGATAACTAGAAAGAAGGCAAACTGAAAACAAAGTCGCAAATGACAGCAATTAAAACAGAAACAAACATATCAAAACAGAGACTCAAATGATAGCAATAAAGACCTACATATCAATTAACACCCTAAAGGTAAATAGATAGAACTCACCAATCAAATGGCACAAAATAGCTGGATACATCAAAAAGCAAAACCCATAGATAGTATGCCCGCAAGAAACTCATATCAGATCCAAAGAGAAACACAGGTTGAAAGAAAGAAACTATGGGAAAATGTATCAAGGTAATTGTGAGAAACGGAAATCAGGAACTGTAATATTAATATCAGACAAGATAACCTTTACCTATAAAGGGGAAAATGAAGCAAGGGTGGATATTACATTACGGTCAAGGGGTTGATCCACCAAGAAGAAAACCTATCAAGGTAATAGTGAGGAAAGCAAATCAGGATCTTGATCATATATGCACCCAATGCTGGACCACATAAGCATATAAAACAAATACTGACAGCGCTAAAGGGAGACACTGACAATACCACAGTAAGAAATAGGGGACTACAATATCCTACTTGCCTCAATAAATGGATCACTCTGGCAGAAAATCAAAAGAGAAATAAAGACCTTAAATGAAGCAATAGATTATATGAACCTAAAATATACAGTATCATGAAAAAAAAAGGTTATACATGGAATATTCTCAAAAATAGACCATATCTGGGGATACAAAAGAAGTCTCAGTATATTTTTCAAGTTTGCAACATAGAAAGCATCTTCTCCAAAACAAGTAGGTGAAATGAGAAAAGAACCTGGAAAAAAAAAAACAACAGGAAAAGGCACTAATATGAGATTAAACAATGGGCTTCTGAATGACTCCTGGGTCACTGATGAAATTCAAGATGGAATCAGGCATTATCTGGAAACAAACAAAAACAAAGAGTTGAAATACCAAAATGTGGAATGTGGCAAAAGCTGTGTAAGAAGGAACCTAATGCACATACAAAAACACATAAAAATCCAGAAGATAGCCTAAACAAAAATCAGTAGAAAGAATAAAAAGAAGAGCAGAAATAAATGAAATTGAAAACAAAAAGACCATCCGAAAGAGTAAAGAAACCAAGAGATGTTTTTGAAAAAAGAAAAGGAAAACCCTAATAACAAGAAGTAGAAATGAAAGAGGTGAGATTACAAAAGACATGATGAAAATACAAAGGATTCATGGCACCAAGAAAGATCAACACCTGGGAATAAACTTAACAAAGAAGGTGAAAGATCTCTAGAACGCAAACTACAGAACCTTAATGAAAGAAATAGAAGACACAAAGAAATGGAAAAACATTCTATTTTCATGTACTGGAAGAATTAACATAGTTAAAATGGCCATTTACCCAAAGCAACATATAAATTTAGTGCAGTTCCCATCAAAATCACAAGGACATTTTTCAAGGAAACTGAGCAAACAACACTGAACACAAAAGGGCTTGAATAGTCAAAGCTATCCTAAGAGAAAAAAAGAATGGGGGAATCACATTGTCTGACTTCAAACTATACTGAAAGCAAAGGAATTAATTAAATTAGCCCATGAAGTATTTAAAGCAACAGATTTAATGATAAATAAATCAGAAAAATAATGGAGGAAGAAAAAGAGAACCAAAAAAAGAGAAAATAAGATGCAGTTCCAAACAGAATTAATGGAACTAAGGAACATAAGAGAGGGGTTCAACGACAGATTGGAAGAAGCTTCAAATCAAATCAGCTAGCTAGATATAGTCAGTGGAATGCGTTCAAGCAGACCAGCAAAGAGAGAAAATAATTAAATGAACAAAGCATTCAAAACCAATGGGATAACATCAAAAGGAACAACATTTGCATAACAGGGGTTCCAGAAGGAGAAGGGAAAGAGGAGGCAGAAACTGTATTTGAAGAAATCATTGGTGTGCCCTGGTGGAGCAGTTGTTGGGTCTGCTGCCCTCTGCCACCACAGTCCACATACATCCCAAAGACCCAGGCTTGCATCCTGGGGACAGGGGTAAACAATCATGAGTTTTTAGATGTAATATCAGAAGTATATGAAAAACTAACAAACTAGACCCTAAATATTTTTTTAAAAGTTGTTTTGTGAAAGATTTTATGAAAAGGATGGAAATGCAATAGACATACAAAAATATTTGCAAACTACGTATCTGACAAATGTTCTATATCTAATTATATTTTCAAGTACTCAACAACAAAAAAAATTGAGCAAATTCAATTAGAAATCAGACAAAAGACAAGATGCATTTCACCAAATAGGATACACAGGTGGCAAATAAACACATGAAGATTATTCAACATAATCAGCCATCAAGAAAAAGCAAATTAACACCACAATGAGGTGCAAATAACACCTCTCAGAATGACTAAAATAAAAAATAATAAAAACAGCAAACATTGGTGAGAATGCAGAGAAACTTCATCTCTTTAACAATTTACTGATGCAAATGTAAAATGATGTAGCCGCCCTGGAAAACAGTTTGGCAATTTCTTTAAAATTAAATATTCACTTACCATGCGACCTAGCAATCAAATTCCTGAGAATGTATCTAAGAGAAATAAAAACTGAGTTCCACACAAAACCTGTACACAATATTCAGAGCAGCTTTATTTGTAATAGCTAAATCAGGAAACCAAAACATCTTGCAATCAATTTACCAGTTTTTATTAAACTGGTACATTCAAACTGGTACATCCATACCATCGAATACTACTCTATAAAATAAAAAGAAACAAACAACTTGGATGGAATTAAAGGGCATTATTCTGAGTGAGAAAATGTCAACATCAAAAGATCACATATAATATATCAATTATATAAAAAGAGAAGAGTCAGGGATAGTGGCAAGGATGGGTGTGATTATAAAAGGGTATTTAAGAGAGCAATCTGTGGTGACAGAATTATTTCTATACCTTAACTGGAGTGGTGTTTACTGGAATCTTTATATGTATGATAAAAAGATGAGATATATACCTACAATGAAATACTGTCATTTTCTTGGCTCTTAGGTATATAAGGTATAACCATCATGGGAAATTAGGTGAAGGGTTCACAGAACCTCACTATACTATCTTTGTAAATTCTCATGAATTTGTTTCTCAATAAGACGTTTTTAAAAAACCCATCCAACTAATTAGGAATTCTGAGACTGTTGAAAACTTCTATGGCCACATCAAGATAATAACATTCGGCATAGTCATCATCTTAAAGTTTATACTAATAGGTCTTTTCAACTGCTTTATCATAAACAAGAGTTATATTTATATTCTAATTTTTGAAATTTAGTGATTCAGGAGAAAAAAGAATATACAAACAGACATAATTGCTAACATTTGTCGATTTAATCTGGATGGGTAACACTGCCACCCCAAAATTCCATGATATGAATGTGTGTATGTGTGTGTATGTATGTATGTGTGTGCGCACGCACGCACACACACACGCACATAGATGAAATGACTTTGAATCAGAGACAGACACATTTTGGCATATGCTTAGAAGGGATTAATTTGCTAGTGAGTAAACCAAACTAACAGTTCGGCTTCCACATTTCAGTGCTGTTCCCTACTGGACATAAAATATCAATGTCATGGAAGAAATCAAATGCTATTGCAAAATTTACTAATTTGGGAAATGGAGAAAATCGAAGGTTTAGATTAAGTTTAATAAGTTATACTAAGGTTAGTAAATTAATAAAATTACTTCTTCACTCTCATGCACAAATAATTTTTAAAAACATGACATGTATTTATTCTTTAAATTTATTCATCATTTTCTTTTATAACTTTACTGTATTCAAATGATCCCTTTCTAAGTTCTTCCAAACTCTATAAATTTTACTACCTAATAGAAGAACACTCTTTTTATGGTCTAACTGAACTTCTCTAGCTTTACTCCTAGGTCTAAGGCATGACTCTGCTAGAATTAAAATGTTTTATACACACAGTATACTAACTTTCACACTTAAAAACACTTTTTAGAGCATACCTCAGCCATCTTTTCATTAAACTAGCTCCATCTCTTCATCCTTTTCTCAAAGACTATGCTTTCACACAAGCATGTATGTGCATGTTTGTGTGTATATGTTCGTGTATATATATGCAGTTCAAGCCTCTTAATTGCTAACAGTTAAAAGTATCAACAAGACATACAACACTCCGCATCTACAGTGGTTTAAAAAATTATGATTTAAATTTCTACAATGGATAGGGACATCAGTAGTATTTTGTTAACTTTAAAACCCTCTAACAGATTTGTCACCAAAGATAATATAAAATGGCCAAGAAGCATGCGAAAAGATTCTGAATATCAATTATCATTAAGGAAATGAAGATTAAAATCACATAAGCTACCATTACACATCAATTAGAATGGGTAAAATATTTTTTAGAAAACATGAAAATATCAGGTGCTGACAAGGATACAGAACTGGAACTCTGATACTTGTTAGTGGGAATGCAAAATTTTACAACTACTTTGGAGAACTGTTTAGCTAAACATAAACTTTACAACCCAACAATGAAACTCCTAAGATCGATCACACAAAAACTTATACATGAATTTTAACTACAAAACTTAGAAACAATTCAAATGTCTTTTGAGTGGAAATGGCTAAACAAACTGTAATACACATATATAATGAAATTCTACTCAACAATAAAAAGGAACAAACTATTGACACATGCAATAATATTAATGAATCACTTTAATTTTGATTATATCTTGCATTTGTAAAATTATATGCTAAAATCATGAACTTTACAGTATGTAGATTGTAAAATTATTTAAAAAAAACCTCTCTACATAAAAAAAATGCTTCCTACCTCACATTAGTTTCATCATTAAATTCTTCAGCCCATTTTTTCCTGGATTGTGCAGTAGTAGAACCATCTAAACGATAATAGTCAATGTTTCGGAGCCACTTTCCTTCACCTGAAAATTTAACAAGAAAAAGGAGATTTGAAAAAATATTGTTCTGCTACTAGTCGATTTCCAATTTTTATTTAAATAACATTGCATTATAACATTCTATTAGTTTCAGGTACTCATCATTAAAAAGCAACATCTGGCATGCCTTGGTAGAATAGCGGTTAGGTCAGCCTACTCCAAAGGAGCACAGTTCATGTACATCCCAAGGACCCAGGTTCCTGTCCCAGGTTAGGGCTGGGGCTGGGGTTGGGGTTGGGGTTGGGGTTGGGGTAAACAACCAATGTGAACAACTAAATAAAAGTAAAATAAGATACTTCTTTCTCCTCTCCCTTCTAGTCTGAATCTTTCCTTTAAAAAATTAACAATTGTATATACTACATTAACTTCACCACTAAAAGTCCAATTCTATTCTTTCAATTTTTTAAAATCAATGAATAATTTATTGAATTACCAATGAATCCACCATAGATTTCTTTCTAATAGATACTGAATAAGAAACGTATTTTGATCCTTTAAAACTGTCAAGAGAATGTAATTAAGCTGCATTTCTCACTCATGAAGCTTGCTTTTAATCAAATCTATAAACAGTCAAGCTTTCCCTTCTTAATACTAAATTAATACTAATCAGATAAAAACCAGAGACAAAAAATTAATTTGTTCATGTACTGAATAAATACTTAGTGATTTCTATTATCCAAAAACTATTCTATGGTCTAGTCATAAGTATCATCATATGCCTCCATTTCAGTATTATTTTGTCTGCATGTGAGTTGTCAAGGATTGTGACTTTATAAGTTAAATCGTGAACAGACATGACAACTTTTGAACAGTGAGGTGAGATTTTACCCAAGAGTTATACTGATACTAAAATATCAAAGGATTAAGTGCCTATATGCTTATGACATTTACATTTTATACATAATATCCATTCTAATTCTTTAACTGCAATAACATTATTTCCCCTCCTAAGCAAAATTGCAATCATCATGCCCTAGAGTCTTAACCCAAAAACAAGCTGAAAAAAACTGAGATTCAGATCTCTCAGCAAATTTTTTAAAGTAAATTTAGTACATTAGGTTAAAGGATGCTTTTCTGTATGTTTATTACTTACCCATATCTTTACTTACATTAAAAACCTTAAATTTCCTAGCTGAAAATTCAGTAATAATAAGAAAGTCAATGATTAATTTATGGTTTTTATTTCCTTCAATTGGGAAAAAAGGAATCAAAGGAAATCTAGGGATAAAAGAATTTTAGATGATTGGATAAAAAAATGGGCCAGTCACATTTGCCTTAACAATTCACTTAAAAGGAGAATCATTAATCTTAATATACTAATAATAAATGGAAAATGATATATCTTAAAGTATTTTATCATACTTTTCTGTGATAATACAAATGAAAAATGTTAATAACATTTCCATGAATCCGACACTTAAAAACTGATAAAACCAGTATAAATTAGTTGTTAAAATAGAGACCCTGGAATGAGACTCCATGAGTTTAATGCCAGTTTTAACATTTACTAGTATTTTCACTTAGGGCAAGTAATTAAACTATTTGTATCTCAGTTTTCTTTTTTTATTAGAAAGGAAACCTAAAAGCATTCCTTATAGGGTTAATAATAAGTAATTATCAACTTTAACATTTAAAGAAATACAAATATTAAAAACTTTATTATTCTCAAATAGGAAAATAGTATAGCCTTAAAATAACTGACTTCACACAGAACTTAACCCAAACAAATATATGAACACCAAGTATCCTCAAGATGCCCACTGTAGATTACGTATAATAGTAAAAAACTGAAAATAATCATCATAAAGAGCGTCATGGAATTGTTTCCCAGAAAAACTGATGAAAAGTGATTTGAAAAATGGTAGTGATAGTTGCATGGCTAAGTGAATGCACTTAATGACATAGAACTGTATACATAAAAATGACCAAAATCCTTTCCCCCTCTCCTATCTTTACCCTCCTAATTTGGGTTTCTTTTATTCTACAAATTGACAGATGGGGAAGCGTGGTTAGACATACCAAGGAACTGTCATGAGACATGAAAATAGAAAGATTAGATCAACTAGTTTCAAAATTAGAGAAATATTCTCATTGTAATTTCCTGGTCATTAAATTTACTATATTTATTTGCTTAGTATGTGTATTCACCATTAGATTATTAGCTCCTTACAAGAGGGACTACCACTTTGTTTCTCAATCCTTGGCATGGTACCCTCAGGGAAAATCATCAAACATCTTTCTTATAATTTAATGTCATTTAATTTTGATAAAAAAACAACTTTTCCTTACAGACTGAAAAAAGAATTATTGAATTCTCAATTCTTTTCTTACTTTTCTTTTCAGCTCCTTAAAAAATATTTTTTTTGCCACTCAACCCCCACAGGAGGTCTTGAACCTGGAAAGACAATTTTTATAACTTGTGCCTTAGCTGCATAAGACATGGGGGTGGGCAGCGGGGGAGTGGGGGGGTGTTCCTAACACTTTGTATTTCTAACAAAGAACAGATCAATAAAAAAAGATTTGGTATTCCAATTCCAAGAAGGAAGACTGTTAAGATCTAGAGCACATTTCCATCAGACAGACACAACTAAACTAAACTACATCAATTTAACAACTATGACCTTTGAAAAAATGGAGACCAGAAACTCCAAAAAGAGAAAGGACACAGATCTTCGTAAATGGTAAAAGAATCTGATCGTTCTGCTATTTCACCACTCTGCTCAGAGACCCTGAGGTCCATAGGAAGAGACCAGTGATGAGAAAACTCTCCTTAGAGCTAAAGGGTTTGCCCCTTCAGTGAGTGCCCCCACACATGTGAACTGGCTTCTAGTAATGGAACCAAAAACTTCAGTGTGGAATGGAGAAGTAGCCAAGTTGAGAACATTCTGAGTGGTGTGGATACTGGGAGCTGATACTTCAGGAAGACCACAGGGTGGAAAAGACCAACCCCTTTGACATAAGCACACTGGTGACCAAGGGATTGTGCTCACACATTTGCTATTCTCCAGGCTGCCATGACATACAGTCAGGTCACCCATGGTAGATAGCTAAGTGATTCCTGGCAAAGAACATTCTATTTTCTTTCTGCTCTATCAGGGAAGAGTACTGGAGGGTGGGATGGATTTCTATCAAAACAGTAGTTTCCACCCATAAGGGGCTACTAACAAAAACATTTACTATCTGTTTGGTACTTTCTACAGTTTCCACCCCTAGAACCCAGGGAATGTCTACTGAAGGATTTTCATAAGGGAATGTGCTCTGCTATAAGAAGTTCCAAGCTCTCTCCCCAGTGGGCTCTGTTAGGACTGTGGTCTGCTTTCAGATTGGACCCACATCACTTAGATTGTTCTCCTTGTTTTGTTATCATGCCTGTGACTCACAGGAATACTTCTGAATGTCAACCAAATTCCAATCTTATAAGTTGGACTCTTGGGATTCAAAACAGTGCTGACTCCAGAACTTCAACAATTATAATGAGCAATGAGATAACACAACTAAAGGAAGCTCAACACTACAGACCAAAACCACAGACCTATACTGTGTAATGTGATACCATAAAAACAAGGTCTTTATATCAGGGAACCCTAACCCACAGAATAAACAGAATGCTAAACAAAAAAGAACATGAAATAATGTGTAAAAAAAAAACAAAAAAAAAACACTGGGAAAAATATGAATGCAAAAGAATTAAGTAAACTACCTGGTGAAGACTTTAAAGAAAAACAATGTTAATGAATTAATGCTACCACTGAAATAAGAACAGTGGAGGACTAAAAAAAACCTACAACATAGAGAAAATATGAGGCAGAAAGCGAACAGAGAAAAGGGAACACTTTTACGTGGTTTAGTGGGAGTGTAAACTAGTGCAAGCATTATGGAAAACAACACGAGGATTACCCAAAAAGTTGAGAATGGAAATCTAACAGGGTCCTATCTTTCCACTTATAGATATTTACTCAAAAACACCAATTTCCAGAGATAAATGCACCATCATGTTTATTTCAGTATTATTTACAATAGATGAAAGCTGGAAACTGCCTAAGTGCCCACTGTCAGATGAATGGAGAAAGATGTGGTATATGTACACAATGAATACCACACAGCCCTAAAAAAGAGAAAATCCTATCATGTTATAACATGGATGGAATTCAAAGGGATTAAGCTAAGTGAAGTTAAGTCAGAAGGAGAAAGACAAATACGGGATGATGTAACTCATGTGAATATGAAGATAGAATGCAAACAAACAGACAAAATAAAAACTTTGGCACACTGACAATAGAACTGAGCTTACTGGAGGAGCTAGGAGTGGTATGTGACTCAAATGGACAACGGTGGAAGACTTCAGGTAACTTAGTGGCAGAAATAGTACTTCATCATATATTTGATAAACAGTGACTCTGTACATAAGGACTTGTATTATTTTGTAAATCAAAGTTATGTGAATAAAAATTAGAGAAAAAATTTTAGAATCAAAAAATACATTAAATAACCAAAAACTGAACTTGAAAATAAAAATCATTAAAGATCCATGAAACCAAGAAATGGCTCCTTTAATAAATAAAAGCGACAGACCTTTAGGTATATTCCCAAAGGAAAAAAAAAGAAAAAAAAACACTAATAAAAAGAATATGAAAGGGAAAAGGCAAGATTACAACAGAAACAACATAAATACAAAGCATCATAAGAAACTGGCAATAACATGTACCTGTCAACAAATTTGCGCATCCTGAAAAAATTTAAAGATTTCTAGAATTCTACATCCTTCCAAACGGAACCAGAGAGAACTAGTACAGAAATTAAAATAGTACTCCAAAATCTTCCCCAAAACAAACATCCAAGACCAGATAGTTTCACTAGTGAATTCCACCAGGCATTCAAAAAAGAGTTAATACCCATCTTTCTTAATTAAACTCTTCCAAAAAACTGAAGAGGAAAAAATACTTCTAAAAACATTTTATGCAGTTAACAAAATCTGATTCCACCACCAGACAAGGATAACACCATGAAGGAAATCATAGATTAATATCACTGATAAATATAGATGCAAAATGCCTCAAAAAATCCTGGCAAACTGAATTCAATGATCCATTAAAAAAATTATATACCATTACCAGATGGGATTTAGTCCAGAGATACAGGGATGATTTAACATATGTAAATCAGTGTAATATCAAGATCAAAAAACAAAAATCATATGCACCTATCAGTAATGCAAAAAAAGATGCAGAAAAAGTATTTGACAATATTCAACACCCATTCATGATAAAACCTCTTCTGAAAATGTGTACAGAAGGCACATACCACAACGTAATAAAAGTCTTACATGACAAAACACAGCTAATATCATACTCTGTGGAAAAAAACTGTAAGATTTTCCCCTAAGATCTAAAACTAGACACTCTCCACTACTATTAAGCATAGTTCTGAAGTAATGGCCAGGTGAATTAGGAAAAAAAAGACATTAAAGGAATCCAAATTAATAAAGAAGGGAGGAAAACATCACTAATTGCAAATGACATATTATACTTAGAAAACCCTATAGACAAAAAAACTGCTAGAAACAATAAATGAATACAGTAAACTGGCAGGATACAAAACGAATATACAAAATTATATGGCACATGAACAAGAAGAGAAATTAAAGCGATCTCATTCACAACTGCATTAAAAAGGAATATATGGGAATAAATTTAACAAGGGAGTTTTAAGGCCTATACACTGAAATATACTTGACATTATAATGGATAAGAACAATTAACAAAATTAAAATTACCATCTTACACAAATCAATATACAGAACAATGCAATACTATCAAAATTCTAGTGACGTTTCTCATGGAAATAGAATAAAAAATATTTTTTGTATAGAATCACAAAAGACCTCAAATAGCCAAATTTATCTGTTTTCAAAAAGAGAAGAGAAATGGAGAAATCAACACTTCCCAACTTCAATCTATAGTACAGAGTGACTGTCATCAATGCAGTATAGTACAGGAATAAAAATAGACACAAAGACCAGAGTCCGGAAATAAAATCATGCCTATATCAACAATTAATTTATGACAAAGGAGCTAACAGCATTCAACAGAGAAAGAAAAATCTATTCAATAAATGGTGCTGTGAAAATTGTATAGCACATTAAAAAAAACAAAACAAAACAAAAAAACGATCACTCATTAACACCATACACAAAAATTAACTCAAAATGGAGCAAAAACTTGGATGTAAGATCTGAAACTATAAAATACATAGAGGAAAACAGAGACAATATACTACATGACATCAACTTCAGAGAGGTTGTTAGGGAAATAACACCAATGGCAAAGGAAACTAAAGCAAAATTAAAACAATTGGGACTACATATCAAACCTAAAAGCGTCTGTACAATGAAAGAAACCACCATATTAAAACAAAAAAGGCTTTCCACTGATGGGAGAAGATATTTGCTTTCATACATCAAACAAGAAGGTAATCTCCTAAATAAATATAGATCATATTCCTCAATAAAACTCACTCAAAAAATAGGTAGAAGAGCTTATTAGATAACTTACTAGAAAAGACCCAGAGATGCATGAAAAAATGCACTACATGATCCACTGTCAGAGAAATACAAATACAAACCAAAATGAAATGTCACCTTACATTAGTGTGAATGGCCTGTATCAAAAAGACTAGAAACAAGAAGTCATGAAGAGGGTGCAAAGAAAAAGGATTTCTCTTACAAGCTGGTGGGAATGTAAACTCTTGGGAAAACATGAAGATTTCTCAAAAAAAAATTAAAGATGGAACTATTATTCAATCCAGCAATCCCACATCAAAGTTTATTCCCTAAAGATATAAAAACACTAATCAGAAAAAAATATATGGAACCCTATATTCAATTCATAATACCAAAGATGTGGAAACAACCTAAATGCCCACTGATAAGTGACCAAGGAAAGATGCTGTAGTACTCTATGATATTCTATGGAGCTACTTTGAAGATGAAATTGTGCTTTTTTTCCAACAACCTGGATGGAACTGGAGGAGTTATGCTGAATTTAATAAGCCAGAAAGAAAAAAAGAGAAGTAAAGAATGGTTCATTCATATGTGGATTAAAGAAAAACACAAACTGAGAAAAGAGAACAAAATTTACAGGATGGAAGACTAGAGGGGATGATGGAGGAGGAAACAAGGGAAAGAAGTAAATACGGTGGTAGTGATGGGCACTAAAGCTCGGTGATGGGTGCTTTCTGATGTGCACATAAATTATGGCACAAAGTCAATTCAAAATCATATCATAATGCAAAAAAATAATAAACGATGACTTAAAAATTTAAATTTATGTCACTATTAGACCAGCAAAGAAAATATTTATGTGGCTAAGTATAAGAACTAATGAAAAAATGGCTTAACAGTGTTGTGAATCTGGGTAATATTTTTTTTTCATAGTTAAAATGTTTATGTTTGAGTTAATACTTAAAGTTATTACATAGAAAAGTTTAATGTTTATATAGAAACTCACCTTTATAAATAAGAGGTTTATCTTTATCTTCTGTCTTCTCCCTACTAGCCAATTCAAGAAAATCTTCAATCAAGTCGAGAGATATGAGAGATTGGCTGAAAACAAGGCTAAAAAAATAACACCGATATATTAGTGTTTATAAGTTAAAAGATTTACATAGTAAAGATAACAACTTTTTTCCAAATTCGTTTACAAATTCAACACAATTCTAATTAAAATTTCCTTAGGATTTTTTTCTAGAAAATAAGCTGATTCAATTATCTATATAAGAATGTCAAGCCATAGAGCAGCCAAAGCAACTTTGAAAGAAAAAGAGCTAGAGGCCTAACTCTCATGACTTCCAAGTACAAAGCTAGAAAAATCAAAATAATAACAAATACTGACAAAGGAACAAGAATAATTCGATGGAACAATATAGAGTCTATACAGAGAGCCACACAGTATGGTTAATTGGTTTTTGACAAGGAAAGAAAGGCAATTAATGGAAAAAGGATAGTAAATTAAATATCCATATGCAATAAAAGAACTTTGCTCCAAATTTCATATTTTATTTAATCTTAATTCAAAACACAGCATAAGTTTAAATGTAAAATTGTAGAACATTTAGAAGACCACAAAGAAAATCTCCATTACTTGGTTTAGGCAAACAATTCTTAAACATGACACCAAAGTATGACCTATACATACAAAGGCTGAAAAACTGGGCTTCAAACTTTAACATGTTTATTCTTTAAACGATGCTTTAGAGAATTTGATCAAAAAGGGTCATACTAAAAGTATTTTGAGTTATTTTAGACTGTATACATTCTACAGCACTTGATTTTCCATTTCAAATATGCCTACTAACTCCCGATTCCCTCTCTCAGCAGTTTCCTAACTCCCTTTTTAGCCATGAAAATTATTTGTTCATACAAAGTCTTTTGTTGTGATAAAATAAATAATAAAATCAGGTGTTTTAGGCACTAAAGGAGGAAAAGCAACTGGTCTCTGCAAGGGCTCTGTAAGGGTGACTAACTTGCAAGGACTCTGAGAAAGAATTGGTAACCACAACTCTGAACTATCCCATTTATGAGAAGTGGACATTATTACACATTGAAAATGAAAAGAAAACATCTAGGTGAATATAAGAGGATCCATTCATTATCTCCTTTATATATTCAAACAAAGTAGATCAGTATACAAGGAATTATAGATACCTTAGTTTTGCATTGATTATGAAAGCTGTACTACAGGAAAGGCAGGTGCATATGACTCCAAAAGATCCTTCAACACTTACTGCTTATTTTCAGATTTAGCAAAACTAAAAAGAAAAACTCAAGCTATGAAATAGCTGTTGAAGTTAACCATATATGTATTGGTTACTGTATGGCTTCTTGAGATCTGCACTGTGAAGGTCTACTATTTCCCAATTGGTTAACCCTATAAGGAAAAGAACTGACTACTGGTGCTCAGTATATCTCACCCAGGGCTATGTCTTGATTCATCAGTAGAAAGATTAGCTTTGTCAGAACCCAAAACTTAACTGAACCAACCATCTCTGAGGTACAAATTTAAATTTCTGATAGTTTCTGTAACTGGGAAACAAATTCTTAGAAATACTTATTCTTAATAGGAATTAATCAGGAATTTTGGCTACTATTTTGGGAAAAGGTTAACCGGAGTCTCTTGGCAATTAAGCTTGTTCTGTGAACCACTGAGCTCAGATAAGTCTCACCATGAAAAAGGTAGCATTATTAGGACTAAGAGGCAAAAATTACTGGCTATGGTCTCTGTTAACCTTTTCTACTTGCAGGTAACATGAAAACTATTGTCCTGATTGGTAATAATTTTCATATCTATATGTTATTTTGGCTTTATCTATTTTACTAATAACCCACATAAAATAAAAATACTTATAAAATTCACACATTAAAACATGGATATAATGATTCAATTAAAATGTAATAATTTAATGAGAGAAAACAAGTAAGTGAGAAGGGCTATACAAGGAAATGTACTGGACATGATGGTAATTTGCTTGAAACAATGGATTGTTAGCATTTCTTCCCCAATGCTGACATCAGGTTGCTAGCTTGAAATCAGCCATAGTGGAAGCATTTATACTATGGAATTCAGCTAAGGTTATAAAACAGGAATTTTCTTTCTTGCTTATTTGCTTTCTCTGCTATTATTTTAGTCGATTACTAAACATTTATCAATATACCACTAGCTAAAATAACTAAAATTCATTTTTCTCCCTATGAAATATCAATTTTTCATTTGGGTCAAAAGATCATCTGCACAAATACACTACAGGAGAATCTGATTTGATATTAGTTCTTTAAAAAAGTGAATCTTTGTTTACCATAAGATCAACATGAAACATAAGTGCTATTTAGCTACTGAAACCTCTTTGTATCAGATTCTACAATGGATGTATAGGGTCTAGCATAAACAAGAACCATTCATATTATAACTGTTACGCTTTGTTTATTGAAATCATATTTTGAAATGGGTGCTAAAAAAATTAAGTATATTCATGACAATAGGTCAAGACTGTAATTACCCAATACACAGAGATCAGTGAACTAAAAAGTAAAAGCTAAAAGTAATGAGATCCACCATTATATTTTAGTTTTATTATTTTGTTTACACTGTCATACGCATTCTATGATACTGAAAATGCACCTCAATCCATGTGAATCACATATCAAACCCACCACCAGGTTTCCACTGTCCTTTACCACCACTTTGTTCCTTCCTTGCTTCCTTCTATCTCCAAACCCACTAGTAGCGACAGCCCTGCATCTTGTGAATTTTGTTGAACTTTGTTCATTTGTTTTGATCTTTTATATTCCACTTACAAGTGAAACCATCCTATACTTCCCTTTTCTTTCTAGCTTATTTTGCTTAGAATGATCACTTCCAGTTCCATCCAGATTTTTGAAAAGGGCACAATTTTGTCTTTTTAAAACAGCTGTATAGAATTTCACTAAGTTTATATACAGTAGCTTCTTTATCCAGTCATCTGTTAATGGGCATTTAGGTTGTTTCCATGTCTTGGCTATGAACATACAGGTGTACATAGTCATTCTGCTTTCTGTAGGAATTGCCTAGAAGTGGGATTGCTGGACTGAAATTAAAATTTAATTTTACTGCAGAATCATAATTTTCCAAACAGGCTGTACTAATTTCCACCAACATTGTAAGAGGGTTCCTATTTATCCACATCCTCTCCAACACTTGTTATGAATCTTTCTGATATAGGCCATTCATATTTGTGTGAATGGATATTTCACTGTGGTTTTTACTTGCATTTTTTTGACAGTGAGTGATGTAGAACATTTTATCATGTGTCCGTAGGCAATCTCTGTATCTTCTTTAGAGAGGTGTCTATTTAGTTCTTCTGCCCATTTTTTGAGTGGGCTGTTTGCTTTTCAGTTTGATTCAGTCCCATTTGTTTAGTTTTACTTTAGTTTCTTTTGCTAGGGGCATCACTTACCCAAAGACATCTTTGAGGTTGATGCCAGTGTTTTTTCCTACATTTTCTTCCTTGTATTTTACGTTTTTGGGTCTTATGTCCAGGTCTTTGATCCATTTTTGAGTTAATTATTGCGTACGAAGCTAATGAGTAACCTTGTTTCATTCTTTTTTTTTTTTTGCAGGTGTCTAATTTTCCCGGCACCATTTCTTGAATAGACCCCTTCCTTCTTCCTTTGTATGCTTTTTGCTCCTTTGTGATAGATTAACTGTCTATATAGGTGTGGTGTAATTTCTAGGCTTTTGATTTTATTCCACTAATCTTTGTGTCTACTTTTGTTTCGATTACCATACTGTTTTGATGATGATGACTGCATTATAATTGGAAGTCAGGGAGTGCAACTCCTCTGCTGTTGTTTTATTGAGGATAGCTTTGGCTATCTGAGGTCTTTTGTGGTTCAGTACAAACTTCAGTATTATAAAACAATTATATTGTTTTGGATAGGGGGGCCAATTTAACTATGTTAATTTTTCTAATTTATGATAAAGGAATATTATTCCAGCTCTTCTGTCTTTGATTTATTTTGCTAAGGTCTTGCAATTTTCGATGTAGAGATCTTTAACAACCTCCTTTGTTAAGTTTATTACCAGGTATTTTAACTTTTTTGTCCATGCTATTGTGAATAAAATCCACCATTATTTGAAAAGAAAACAGCTGAAATAATAGTTGTGTTGCCTGCAACTTGCTTTGAAAAGCATCATAAACATAAGATCATGGATATGTAATAAAGAAAAAACAATAAAACAGACTGCAGTATAGAATCTTTTGAAACGTACCTATTCTCTGAACATTTTTTCTATTTTTTGTTACATTTAACATTTTTAATAATGAAATGCTGGACAAATTAAAAATTCGTAGTAACCACCATTCTGGAATGCAAAGTTCTATAATATTAACTTTTATAGTATTTAGGAATTTCCTGGTGGCTTAGCAGTTAAGTCCGTGGCCTTTGACTGGTCGTAATCCCAAGGACCCATGACCAAGACCCAGAACCAGGGGAGCAACCAAGATTAACAACTAAATAAAATAAATATGATTCTTCTTCCTCTCTCTTCCTGCCTACCTTACTACTCATGAAGAAAGTTTTCACTCCTGCTTGCACCTTTCCTTTAAAATTACAATAGATATAAGCTAGGCTTTTAACTAAAAATGTTCATCATACTAGTATAAAAAAAGAGTAGGTTCATTTTTAGATCAGAAGGGAAATACCTACAGGGATCAAGTGTAAATGAAAGATAAGGTTACATTTTCTAACAATTTAAAAGCTATAGGCAACCTTCTGAGATGGCAAATATTCTACTAGGAAAGAGGCTAGGACTATGATAAACATGACAGAAGAGAGTTATGCACTGGTTAGGATTTAAAGACCAATATAATCCCACATACATTCATAAAGTTTCTTTATGGTACCCAAATAAATTAAATTAACCCATACTAGTTGATAGGAAAAAAAAATAAGCATGTCTAGAGCAATCATCTCTTATGTCCTTTCAGGAACTCTGAATTCAAATATTCACTTTCCTTTTTTTTCCTTCATTTTTAAAATAATTATTGAGGCAAATTTGAAATCAAAATATTTACAAAATAATATAAGCCCACATGTGCAGGTTCACGATTTGTAAATATATGACAACACACCATGCCCACACCACCAAATTACCAAATGTCCTCCACCACAGTCCACTGGACCTCTCACCACCAAACCCCCTATCCCCGCTAGTAATCTCAATTCTATTGTCAATGTCAAAGAGTTGGTTTTTGTTTTGTCTGTTCATTTGCTTTGCTACTTTATATTCCATATATGAGTGAGGCCATCTGGTATTTGTCTTTCTCCTTCTGTCTTATTTCACTTAGTTCAAATATCCATTTGTCTCTCTTATAGACATCTAATAGGTCTCAAACTTAGTACCAGAGCAGAACTCTTCACTACTTCTATTAAGTTTAGTTCTCTCCTAATCTTCTCCATCGTAGTAAGTAACCTCATAATCTACCAGCCACTTTGGCTTAAAGCCAAGGAGTCATCTTGACTATTCTCTCCTTACTGCCCTGCATTTAATCTACCAAGTCCTGTTGTTTCTACTCTAAAACATACCCTTCGTCACCACTATTACCACTCCATTCCAAGCCAACATCATCCCTCAACTGAATCATCTGTTTCTGAATATAGTGGCAATAAATAACAATAATATTTAATGAATATTTACTATGTGAAAGGTACAGTGGCTAATAAATGTGAATAAAATAATCTATGTCTTCACAGAACTCACTGCTAAGTAAAAAGACATATACAAGTAGATTAGAATGTGCTAATAAGAACAGAGGCATATTAAAACAGTTAATATAGTTATATATGTACATCATATATTATATATAAATATAGTTAACGAAATTTCAAAGTATATTTGAAATTTTCTAAGACAAAAGCATTATTTTTAGCTTTCTGTTAAATGTGATTTAAAGCATCACAGATATATTTTTTAAGTATTTTAATATCAGATAATAGCCTAAACAAATCTGGTTCAAAACATTAAGTACATATTTTTCAATAGTAATTTCAAGGATGAGATTGGGCTGTGGGGGTTCAGAGCGGAGCACAAATCATAGAAGCAGAACAAACAGGAAAAAAACTAAAGAGAAATGGTAAAGAAATACAATTTAAGAAGGTGAAATAAATCTGAGAGGTGTTCATTAGACTTGGAGATTAGAAGGTGACTAAATAACTTAGTAGGGAAGCATCTTAGAAAAATGGCATGGCAGAAGTCATACTGCATGAACTAAAAATGATTTTCAAGATGGTGAAATACAGATATCAACTAGAGGCTTAACTCAAAGAATTACGTTCAAGTTGTAATAGTCAGAAGGGGAAAACAGCACTGAAGAAATAACCATAATATGTATTTCGAACTAGTGGCTTATACGGAAGACAGTTGTGTATCACTACACTAACCAAATATTAAAAAACACAAAAGATTTCTTCGAATAAATTGTTTAAACAGGTTATCAGAAAGTTCATTTATACAATAAAAAATAGGTGAGAACTTACACTTTGTCCCCAATTTCCTCTGCCATACGAAGAATTTCAAAGAGAAGTACCATTTTTCCAGAATGTTCCAAAACTTCAGCATCAGCATCTGTAACAAAATCTTTGTACCAATCTGGAGCTGGGCTGCTTGGATTAGAAGAAGTAGTAGTTTTACCTAAATAAAATAAATGAAATATAAATAAGCAGGCAAAGCAGGAAAAGAAACTGTAAGATCCCAAACAAGTGATTGAGAAAGACACCAAGAGAAACATACAGAGACCGACGCAGGGAAAGAATGAGAAAGAGACTGACAAGAATTTAGGAGAGGGGAGGAAAAAAGACACACACACATATACTCAGAGAGAAGGGGTGGGGAAGCACAAGTGAGAGAGTATACAAGAAACAGACTTTGCCAGAGTACAAATATGAACAGGGGGTCTCTGAAAGATAGAGACTATAAGAGATGGAGACCATCAGGCCCTAAGAGAGCATAATGCCTCAAAATTCACTCTAAGAGACAGGGATCAGACAGAAAGAGACCCAGAAACTCAAAAGAAATAGGGAAGAGAAGAAAGGAGAACGAAACAATCTTGGATACAAGAAACATTTTACTGTGCTACAGGAATTGTGGAAAGTTCAAATAAGGATTGATCCCAGATCACTGTATCATGTTAAAACATTTTGTTCCTACTCTCCCCACAAAGTTTGACTACAAAAAGTATAAGAAGTAACACAAAATAATGTAATAAACAGTTCAGTTCAAAATAAGGAATATACAGGTTTAATTTGCTCCATTTTTAATGCAAAATATTTAAAATGTTTACATATTTTGTTATAATTTTAACTATTCAGATTTAGAATACAATAAACAGTCATGTTCTCACATCTCATCTTCATTAAATTTTAATACTTTTAAAATCTGCTTCTGATGTAGTCAAAGCCTAATATGTGACCCTATCCAATTCTTTCTCTCCCTCCTTAGAGGTAATTAAAATCCTAAATTCTGTATTTACTAATTCTACGTATGTTTTCATATTTTTATTACATGTATATTCCTAAACTGTACATTCATTAGCTTTCACGTTTTAAACTATATATAAATAGTACAAAACTGTTTTGTATCATTCAATAACAACTTTTTTACTGAATGCCGATTTTCAGATTTTAATCGACTTAATCATTCTGTCATATATTATTCCATTGCGTGAATATACAATCATTTATTAGCTCTTCCAAACTTTTCATATTATTTATAATTTTTGGCTACTATAAATAAATACGATGAACACTCAATGTTGTTCAGTTATATTTTTCTAGAATGTGTTCCACTTCGATTAAGTTTTAAATTTTCTGGTATAAACTTACACTCAAGATTTTTAAAAACTTACCTTAAACATACTTATTTCATACTGGGTTTTTTTTTTTATCAGATAGCACAATTATTCAAGGTTCTTAAGATTCTAATCAAACTTTATGTGCTACTTTGCTCAGGTTGATGGTTAATTTATTTTGTGACCAACTTTTCAAGGTTTTATTTGCTTAGATTTTCTACAATTTTTTAGTGTCACTTTCCTTTCATTTTACTTCAGGGAACACAAAACCAAGATTACTTTTGAGATTAGTATTTCAACTTAAGATTTTTAAACTAAGTAAAAGTTCAAGCCATAAACTACATGGTTTCAAGCCCATGATTATGAGTCCAAGAAACTATTTTTACCAACTTGGAGCTAAGAGTGAAAGAGATAAATTGCCTTGTCATCTCCCTGAACTGATGGCCAATTTTTTTTTTTCTATCCTATTCGCCTAACCCGTTAGAGAGACTCAGCTTTAGGAAAGAGTCTGAGAACTCTACCTTACAGAGAGTTTCAAGGTCTTAAATCCTATTCCTAGGTAAAACCCAGGCAAAACCCAAAGTTGTTCATCTTAAAACTAGCAAATTCTCAGGACTTTCATAGTATATTTTCGTGAACTTGTTTAGATTGTCAGTTCTCTCTTTATGTATGGGTCCTGGTGATTTCCACTACTTTTAGAGAGCTCATTATACATTTATATTCAAAGCAAAATAAACTTACTACTAAACGTGTCACATACTTGCAAAATTCCATACCTTTTCTTGAATGTCTTCTATTACTTTCTCCTACTCTTTCAACAAATTTCTATTCAGTGCTTTACTAGCTTGAGTCAATTAAAATTTCATCCCAGAAAAGCCTCGTTGTAAGGTTGCCCAATGGCTATTGTCTGGGAAATTTAATGTTAAACATTCTCTATACTGATATAAAACATTCCTGATAACTGTGCCTAGATTATTTATACAAAGAATGTATTCTGAATAAATAAATGTGATTCTATCTGGGAGTCTAGAATCTGGTAAATTAGGCAGACAGTACCATGTGATCAGTCCTCAATAATAACTTGGGCACTTAAGGATCTAATAAGCGTCTCTGGTAGACAACGCTTTAAACATATTGTCATAACTCATAGCTGAAAAAATTAACACATTTCTGTGACTCCAGTAGGAGAGGACTTTTAGGAGAGTATGCCTAGTTTCTGGACTTAGCCCCAAGTGATATTCCCCTTTGCTTTGTAGCCTTACATTGTAATAAATATAGTCCTGAATATGATTCTATTCTGAGTTCTGTGTATCCTTCTAGCTAATCACTGAACCCAGGGGTGGTCTTGGGGACCCCTGAAACATATCAAGCAAATACTGACTAAACTCCTTTCTACAATAGTCAATTGGCAAGTAATCAACACCTGTGGAGAATCCTTCCAGAGATTACATACAACTTCAGTAATAGTTTTCCAAATTTACTAAAAGTAATTTATCTCAGGTGAAAATGTCAGGGAAAAAAAAGGTCACAGAAGTTTAAAAAAATGTGGGAGCTAGGTAAGACACCTTAAAGTTTAGAATAGGTAACAATTTTCATGTAAATACCATAGATTACACTCTAATTTTGATCCTATTGAATACAATCACAATTCCTTTCGGAAATGCCTAAAATTAAATGGTTCAGAAAAATACAAGATATTCTAGTTAATATTTTGAATGCAATTAAAATTTAAAAAGATATCTCATGATGAATGTTTGTATTTTATTATCCATATGGATTAATCTTTACTAATAATTTTGTGTTGTGTATACATGCTGAAAGCAACAGTAAATTAATTAAACCAGTCCGTAACATACACTCTGGATATCACAAGACACAAGGTAAAGTACAAAAGAAATACAGAGCAAAGAGAGCTACACCTTTACCCCTAATTTCTTAAAGCATTTTAAGTATATATTTAACTACCATATTTACAGAAAGATATAATGTAGTTTAAAAACCAAAGTAGTGTATCATTAAAATATTACGTGTATGTATAATAGTAGCAGAATGTGAAGTTCCATGAATGTACTTTGTTCACCGATTTGTTCAAGCTTCTAGTGTCTGACACATTAATAAACAATCAATAAATATTCACTGAAAGAATAAATATATTAGTGCTAATGTTATGTCCCTTATACAAAGATTCTGCCACAAAAGTTTATATCCATACAATATACTAGATACATTTTAAAATGCAAATGCTCAGAAATAAAGCTTAGTATAAAAATAGTGAATTAATAATAAATCAAATATCTTGGAAATAGTTTATAGTCATTTCCTCATGGTAAGACTATGAGTCTGAATGGTAAGTTAGTCTGAATCTAAAGAACAAAAATAGTATTTATTATATATTCTGGAAAATGTTTTTGATAAACTCAACATGTATATAATGGTAAAAAAAATATGTACAATACATCAAGAAATGATTTGTATTTGACTGCACATGATGAAAATGAAACAGACTTACACAAGTAGTCAAAGTTTGTCATTTAGACCTATAGTCTTCCCTATCTGCTTTTAAGTTCAAAACATGTATCCACCTACTTTCTGTCCCAGTACTTTCCAACCTTCTCTACACTGTGGCATATATGAAAAGTGGTAATAATTATATAACACACCACCAAAAAATGGAAGAGGCTATTCATATCTGGAGGTGACCCAGCTGCCTCAATCCCAACTATACTTCCTACAGATAAAGGGATTAGCACCTCAGTACACTTTTATGTAACCCATATACAGCATAAGACAAGTCATAATGATTAGTCTGTTCTCGCTCCTCTTAACCATCAATTATAAGAAAAAATTCAACAAAGTATTTTAAGAAAATCACTCTCAGGAACACATAAACTTCAAGCAATTTTGTTTTTAAAACTTTACATGTAAAGGGCAAACTGGAGAGTAGGGAAGGAAGTAACAGGAGCTTCCCACTATCTTAAACCCAAACATCTCATCTACCATTCTTAGAAAAATAATCTTTAAATCTAACAGAAAGACGAACATAGAAAATAAAATACCTTTATAAGGTAATAGGAAAGAAAACAGAGAGAAATCTTTTAGGTTTTTTACTATTCTCCTAATTTCCTGAAGAAGCAAGTAAGATTCTGTGGCTATGACGCAATCTGTCTATTACAAGGAGGTACTGAAAAAAGAAATGTTTATCAAAGAATTGCCAAATGGGTACAGCTATAGGTCCAAGACTAGTTAAGATTGAGCACATTTAGATAATCCCCACATCTCCTGTTCATTGATGGTAGACTGTTTTGCTCCATGACTCTCAAATACCAAATATTTACAGCCATTTACATTTTGTCCTGTCTTTAGATATTTGATATTTCAAACACCATAGTGGCTTTGAGACTGGATATATCTAGGTCTAAATCTCACATCGAACAATCATTGAAAAAATAAAGATATCAAAATCATTACAAGGCTGCTCAAGAATTAAGTCAGCTAACACATGGAGTGAAAATAATACAGTATGTGCATGTAAATAAATATCAAATTTAATTTTTTTCCTCTTAAATACCTGAGAGTATAATGGCTTGCTTGCAATTAAATATTCATCAGGAATTTTTAGTACTATGTATATGTGATCATCATACTTACTTACCAGTTAAGAAACTGAGTCAACAAGTGAGGATAATAATTTTTAAAAAGCACTGACATGACAATGACCTATTTTCTAAATTAATGTTCCATGAAAAAGGCAGCATTCATTAGACTCACTTTCTTCTAGCTTTAAAGAAACTGAAGGATTATTTCCTGTTTCATCTACATTTCCTTCACCGCCTCCTCGAGATCTTGAATTCCAGACTTTAATCACTTCAACATCATTGTCACTGCCACTTCCACTTGAGCTACTATCTTTTCTCCCCTTCTTCCCCTTTGTTTTCTTCTTTCTAAAAAGAAAACAAATTTCAACCAATAAGAAAGCATAGTAAAGATTAGAATGCCAATCAATTATTAAATGATAATTAGCAAGTAAGGATTTTAAATGTGCCAATACAGAGCAAAAATTATTAAATTTACTTTGTATAATCATCAGAGCTCAAACTCATGGAAGTTTCATCGGAATCTGAAGCTATAAACTCATCCATACTGTCCTCATCAAAATATCCCTAGAAGAAAAAAAATGGTTAATGTTTTAATGGAGTATTTCAACTTATATCAGAAATTATAATAATGTTGATCTACTTCACTACTAAAGATAACGATCATGAGATAAGAAAGAAATAAGAACTATCATAGGTTAGAAAAGACAAAGGAAATGATAACGCAATATAAGATCTTGGATTCAGTCACGGAAAAGAAAAAAGACATCAGTACAAACACTAATGAAATTCAATTAAAGTATGTTATTTAGTTAATAGTAGTCACCTAATGTTAATTTCTTAGTTTTGATAATTTTATTATAAGCAAGATGTTAAGATAAATATTTAATATTCCTTCCATTATCACAATTCATTAAAACCTATCAAAATTAACTACAAATGAAAAGGGCTGAATTATTCTACCACAAAGTAAAACAAAATTGAATAAAAATTAAGCTTATATAGACCAACCATTTTCCTGAAGTTATTCAACTTTTAATAAATATCTTTTAATAAATTTTAGGTTACTTGATTTACCTTATTTTCTTTGCTAATGTAGTCCAGTTGTAAACACCAAGGATGAGTCCAGATTCTACTTAGCATTTGAAAATCTTGAAAAAGTTTTGCACCGGCCTTTCCTCTTCCACCCTCACTACTATTGCCTACACCTATTCAAAAGAAAAAATAGTCAATTAACTTAAAAGTTCTGTTTTTTTGGTGATGTGGTATGATGAATACCTGATGAAGAGTGGACCTGCACACCTGAAACTTAAACACTGCAAAACATTGTGGCTTCCATTAAAAATATATTAAAATGTGATATTAATAAAATCAATACATTTGAAAATAAATGTAGTAATAATTCCCAAGTATGCTTCCAATTCTCTAAAAAGTGACAAGCATAAATTGAGTGGAATTCTTGCAATTAAAATCAAAAATACTTTAAAAACTTTAAATAAAATAATTCTCTATTTTAATAAAGGTGTTTCTAAATTAGGGGCTTTAATTTTAACTGTGCTATTGTCTCATCATAAAACTGTCCTGCTAACGAAATATTAAGATGTAGAAAGGAGGATGCTCATGCATCCCTAGTGGCCCAGATGTTAATCCCATGCCTGGAGTGCAGCTCACATACAACTCAAGGACACAAGTTCATGTCCCAGGGCTGAGGGGAATAATGAAAATGAATAATTAAATAAATAAAATACTTTAAAAAAACAAAAAAAGAAAAAAAATGGAATGTTGCAAGGTAAACTTAAATGATTACTAGTGAGTTATATTACAAAGCATTATTGAACAAAGTTGTATGATACTAAAATAAAAAGAAGACACATATCAGTGGAACAGACCTTACTTACCAGAAAGACTCATACATATACGGTCAATTAATCTAGAACAAAGTTGACAAGAGCAGACAATGGAGAAACAAGTCTTTTCAACAAATGATCCTGGGAAAACTGAACAGCCACAGGCAAAATAAATGAATCTAGACCACTCTCTAACATCATACACTAAAATTAATTCAAAAAAGGATTAGAGACTTGCATGTAAGATTGGAAACCATAAAAATCTTAAAAGAAAACACTGGCAACAGAACCCGTGATATCAGGTTTAGAGAAGTGTTTGGCGACTAAACTCCAGTGGTAAGAGAAACAGAAATGAAAATAAACAAAGAGGACTATGTTAAACTAAAAAGCTCTGCACAATGAAAGAAACTATCATCAAAATTAAGAGAGTTACTGACTGGGAGACAATATTTGTACATCACACATCTGACAAGGGCTTAATATCTAAAATATATAAAGAACCTATAAAATACAACAACAGAAAAACAAGCATCCCAATCCAAAAATGGGCAGAGGAATTAAAGAGACATTTCTCCAAAGAAGGCATACAGATAGCCAACAGGTACATGAAAATAAATTTATTTGTTGTAAGAGAAAATACAAATAAAAACAATGAGATATCAACTCAGACCTGTGAGAATGGCTATTATTCAAACAACTGAAAACAACAAATGCCTGTGAGGATGAGGGGAAAAGGGAACCCTTTTACACTTTTGGCCAGAGTGCAAATTGGTGCAACCAATGTGCCCTAGTGGCCTAACAGATAAGGCCACAGAACATAGTCCACATACATCCCAGAGACACAGGCTCGAGATACAGTGCTGGGGGAAATAACTAAATAAATGTTACTTCCTCCTCTCTTCATGTCCACCTGCCTACTCGCCTTCATTCCTGCCTGCACCTTTGCTTTACAAAAAAATTGGTACAATCTTTAAAGCAGTTTGAAATTTACTCAAAAATTGGAACGAAAATCCCCCATGATTCTCTCATCTCACTTTTGGGTATTTACCCCCCAAAAACCCATAAAAATGTTAAGTTGGAAAGATAAATGCACCCCCATGTTTATTGTAGCATTTCTTAAAATTGCCAAGAAACTATATTAAGTGCCCATCATCAGATGGATAGATAAAGAAGATATGGTAATATATGGGTACAATGGAATATCACAGTCCCCTAAAAGATAAAATACTGTCATTTGATACAAATGGTTGGTACTATAGGAGATTAAACAAAGCAGTGCACCCTGGTGTCACAAATGTTAAGTCTGTGGCTCTGGTATAGTCCCCATATGGCCCAAGGATCTAGGTTCCCTACCCAGGGATATAAGGAACAACAAATGTGAACAAGCAAATAAACAAATACTTCTTTCCCCTCTATCTACCTGCCTACCTGCCTTCATTCCTGCCTACCTTCTTCCGACTCAAAAACAAAAATCAAAACAAAGGGACACACAAAACAAAAAACTCTTATGTCCTGAAAACAGAACTGAGGTTACCAGCAGGGAAGGTGGTATGGGGAAGGAGCAAGTGGTAATGTGGAGGGATTTCCAAAAGAAAGTGGAGGACTTTTGGTAATTTCGTTGTTGGTGTGGCGTGTTGTCACATATTTGTGATTGGTGATCCAGCACATATGTGCTTAAAATTGTGAATGGAAATTCCATTTCAACTTGTCATTTCACTTCTGGATATTTACCAAAAGAATACAGTAAACACTAAATCACAGAGATGTATGTACCCTTTTGTTTACTGCAGCACTATTTGCAATAGGCAACAACTAGAAACTAAGCGCCCATTGTCAGATGAATGGATAAAGATGTGGTATATACACACAATGGAATACTGCATTGCCCTGAATAAGATGGAATCCTGTCATTTGCTACAAGAATGGAAGTAGAAGGGATTATCCTTAGTGAAATAAGTCAGGAGAAAGACAAATACTAGCTGATGTCACTTGTGTAGAATATAAAGAAAGAATGCAAACAGACAAAACAAAACCAACCATTGAACACTGATAACAGAACTGAAGTTACCAGCAGGGAAGGAGGTTGGGGGAAGAGGAAAGGCCCAGTGGTGAAGGACTTCTGGTAATTTGGTGGTTGGTGTGGTGTGTTGTCATATATTAGTGAATGGTAAACATGTACATATGGGCTTATAGTTTATAAATCAAAGTTGCCTCAATAAATAATAAACAATACAATTCTATATTTAAAAAAGAAAATATATAGCATTAAACAATAACATTTTCTCACTTTTAAAAGATATGAAGATCCTCATAATAAGTTTTGCTTTCATAAGTGACAAGAGGCAATTTTAGCAATGACATGAAACGCTAGTAAAAAGGCATAAAAATCTGGTGATTTTGCCTGACAGTATTTCCATTGTGTATAACAGAAAATGCATTATCTTATTTTTTTTTAATTACAGAATGTATTGAAGAAACATTGTATTATAACATTAGATATAATAGTGTTGTGTTAGGATTTCAGGTTGCAGAGGGGCAGAGCCTGTGAGCTTTAAGCTGCAGGTAAGCAGGAGGGGTGGTCAGCAGTAGTGACGAAGGGCAGTTGTTTCTGCTGGAGTCTTCAAAATCCTGAAAGATCTACTACAACACAAGTGAAAGCTCACAAACCAATCTTTGCAGGAAAGCATTCAGTTGCCTGTGCTGGGGTTGCAACTTCAGATTGCTTGCTGCTATCCTAAGTGACTGCTGCCCTGGTAGCCATAGAACCACAACCAGAAGAATAAACTGTCCTATGGCCTGCTAATGACGAAGAGGCAGGAATTTTGATCTCTGATCCCATTCTAATATGGTGTCCAACAGTGCCAATCCTAACTCCAATATTGTGTCTGCCAATGCAAGTGCCATACAGACAAAAGAGAGTCTAGGAAGACAACCAATAGCATCTCTATGCACTGGAAGGCTATTCCTCTTATTCCTCCTGCTGAGGTTTTTGGTTCAACAAATGAAAATCCTTCAGTTCCATCTGTGTACATTTCATCTGTCAGCTCCCCTTACTCACTGTCCTGCATTTTCTGTACCCCAGAATTATATAACTCTCCAAAGGAAACCTCATTGTCTTCCACACCAGAATGCATGTGCTACCTCTAGGATAAAGTTCATAGGTGCTGGGGCACCTGACCTGAATCAAGTACTTCAGTTGTTGGGAAGATATGCTGTGTCACTGGTGTCCTTCCAATCCTGGGTCACAATGACTGGACTGCAATCCCAGCGAGACCAAGTCTCAGCTTTTGCTACCCTTTCTGGTGTTTTCTCGTCATCTTTCCTCATGAAGATGGTAGTCCCCCAATCTTCAGTTCTTTTTCAAAGACAGCAGGCCTATATCTAGATGTGATTTTGTTTGAGAGGAGGTAAGTTCAAAACCTTGCTAGTCCACCATCTTCGGTGTGTCCTGATTACTTGATATGTACCTAATCATTCCCTTATAATTATTTTTCTGTAAGGTCAAGAGTGGTGCTCTTTCATTCCTGATTTTAGTTGAGTCTGCTTTTTAGTACTTTTTAAGTACAGTTAGGGTTATCAATTATGTTGAACTTTTCAGAACCAACTTTAGGTTTCAATGATTTTCTCTACAGATTTTCTTTTCCTCTTTTATTTCTGCTCATCTTTATTTCATTCTTCTTACTTGCTTTTTGTTGTATGTTTATTTCAGTTTCTTAATATAGAACATTAGATTATAAATTTGAGAACTGTTTTAATGTAGGCATTTAGAGTCCTGTATTTCCTCTTCAGCCAAACCTACTGCGATCTTTTTCCCTTGGAGCTGTGTGTGCAATGGTTGCAAACAGCAGCCTTCTTGGTAGTATATGCGGCCTGTTTCTTGTATGGGCAGCGCTAAATGACCTTGGAGACAATCTTTTCTGGAGGACATTCACATTTGTCCTCATACTCTGCCCCCAATCTAAGTTCCAAACAGGTATGCAAGGTGTTGTTGGAAAGCCCTAGTGCACAGTAGCCAGGGTACAAATTGATCAGCTCATCGTTTCCATCCTCACTAGCTGGCAGAACGAAGAGCAAGTATGAAGTTCTATACAGGGCCAAGTTCAAGTTTCCTGGTCACCAGTAGACTCACATCTCCAAGAAGTCAGGTTTCAACAAGTTTAATGCACATGAATTTGAAGACATAATAGTAAAAAATCAGTTCATTCTAGATGATTCTGGTGTTAAAAACATCCTTAGTCGAGGTCCCCTGGATAAATGGCAGGTCTTGCACTCATGAGTATCTCAGAGTTGCCTCCACCTGCCCCTTAATCTTATTCACCAAATAACCTACTTCATATCTAAAAATAAAGCTATAAATTTTCCTGTAAGCATTTACTTACCTGTATCTCATATTTTACTACTTTGTGTGTTATGATGTCTTCTTTGAACCATTGGTTACATAGGAGGCATAGGAACCTGCTGCTTACATGTAAATTTTCTATTTTTTCTTCCGTCATTGGGTTATAATTTCTTTCCAATGTGGTTAAAAGAAAATATTTTATGTGATTTTATCCTTCTGTATTAATTAAAGCTTGTTTATGGTCTAAAATATGTCTATCGTGGAGAATGTTCCATGTACACTTGATAAGAATGTGCTATTGAATGGGATATATCTGATAGCTCTAGTTGTTTTATAATGCTTTTCAAATACACTATTTTTGATTGATTTTCTGCCTAGCTGTTAAATCCATTATAGAAAGTCTGAGTTTTTAAAATTAATACGAAGGGAAAAAGATATTTAAAAAAATATTAGCCAAATTTAACTACCATTTTACTGTCCAAAGAAGACTAAAAAGTCAAGTATTGTCTTGTAGGGGAAATATCACACACACACTATACACACACAGACACATATGTATGTATCCTCTCTTCTAGTACAGAAAATTTTCATAAAATACCTTTTGACTTACTGAATAAGGCATGGACAGTATTTTCATTTCTAGTATACATATGCCTAACTGCTGGGTCATACTGACAAACGGTGTTCTACATCAATTTCATCACTTGACATTCCAAACCACCAAATACAAGGATTACAATTCTTCTACTTCCTCACTCCTCATTGTCTTTTTTTGTTATTATAGCCATTCTAGTAACAAAACACTATCTCACTGTGATAACCAATGATGTTGAGTATTATTTAATGGGTTTACTGGTCATTTGTATATCTTCTTGACAGAAATGTCTATTAAGATCTTTAGTCCACTTTTACATTGGGTTGTCCTTTTACTAATCAGTTTTAAGAGTTCATTATATATTCTAAATATAAGTGCATTATCAGGTATTATTTGCATGTATTTCCTCTCATTCTATGAGTTTTCTTTTCATCTCTTGATCATGTCCTTTAACATAAAAAAGGTTTTCATATTAATGAAGTAAAATTTATCTAGTTTTTCTTTTGTTGTTTATGTTTTTAATGTCACAGTCAGGAATCTACTACTGAATCCAAGGTCACAAAGACTTATGCCCATATTTTCTACTAAATGTCTTATTGTTTTAGTTCTTCGATTTAGGTTTTTGAGCTACTTTGAATTAATTTTTATATATGGAGTAAGGTAGGTATTTGACTTTATTCTTTTACCTTTTAATATTCAGTTGACCCAGTAGCATTTGTTGAAAAACCTATTCTTATCCATTGAAGGGATTTGACATCTATGTTCAAACTCAACTGACCATTGATTCATATGTTTGTTTCTGGACACTCAATTATATTATATTGGTTTATATGTCTGTTTTTATGCAATACCACAATGTATGGATTACTGTAGGTTTGTACTAAGTTTTGAGATCTGGAAATGGGAGGCCTACAGCTTTACTTTTCAAGATTACTTTGGCTTTTTGATTTTGAACACTGGCACTTATATTTCTGTAAAGAAGATAATTAGAATTATGTTAGAGGTTGCATCAAATATGTAAATTAATTTGGGGAGTACTGCCATGTTAACAATATTAGTGTTTCCATGCATTAATATGCGATGCCTTCCATTTGTTTTAGTCTTCCTAAACGTCAGTTAACAATGTTTATAGTTCTCAGAATATAATTATTAATTCCCACACATTTTTAGATTATACTTGAGATTGTTTTCTCATTTTGTTTTTGGATCATTCATTACTAGTGTACAGAAATACATTTTTGTATATGGAGCTTGTATATTAAAACCTTACTAAACTCATTTAGTTCTTAGTTCTAATTTGTTTTTTGGTTTTTTTTTTTTTTTTAGGATTTTCTATATACACTTTCATGCTATTTACATACGTATTCTAAACTGGATAACTTTAATGTGCTTGCCTAACTGCCTTGGCCAGAACTTCCAGTGCATGTTGACTAGAAGCAGAAAGAACAGACCTTGTTTTGTTCCTAATCTTAGGGGAAAGTCACTAGCTTTCAAATTTTAATTAATTATCAATTAACAATAAAAAACAGAATTAGCTAAATGAGATAATGGAATATACTAACAATGCAGTACGGAGATAAAATAAATTAAAATGAGAGAAACATTAAAAATATGATAGGTAGAATATGGACTAGTAAATGTCTTATCAAAAGAAAGAGATTCGTGACATGAATGGACATGTCCATTATTCTAAGTGAAATAAGCCCAGTACAAAAGGACAAATTCCATATGATTTCACCAGAGAATGAAGAATGATAAACAATATGCTATCACTTATATGTAGTCTAAAAAAGAAAAGATACATTCTAGAAAGAGAGAATAGAAAAGTGATTACCAGGGACTGGGGTAGGGGAAATAAGGAGAAGTTGGGAAAAGGTACAGATTTTCAGTTCTATGATGAATAATGTATCTAAGGATCTAATGTATAACAATGACTAAAGTTGATAACGCTATAATTTTTTGGTGAGAATTTTTAAGTTTTCTATTCTCAGACAAAAATAAATATATTTGTCAATTATTCCACAATAAATCTAGAAAAAAGAGAAAGGAAAATAAAACAGAAAGAACAAATCAAATGCGAAGAGAAAATTCAGCAGACATGAAAGATACCAGCCTACTAAATGGAAAACATTGACACTAATCTATAGAAAATGAAATATTTATGGTATTATTTTTGACCAATTTTTTTGTGCATTTTGATCCATACACTTATCTGTTACACAGAATTTGTTACTATTTTGACTTCATTACATAATACAACCTATATACTCATAAATATTAACCCATGATGTATATGTATTACGACAGTTCACATATATTGCTGCATAACATTGCATTGCTGATATATAATAACATAAACTATCCTCTAATGATAAGAATTTGAGCTAATTTCCAACTATACATTACTATAAATAATGCTACAATGGGGAACAGTTCATCTTGAGTAAATCTGTATAATTCCAGTCATATATATACATAATAAATATATGTGAATGTATATAAAGTCATGTATATATGTATATCATTTATATATGTGTTTATAAATGGACATACATATATATGCATAGAAAAAAACTGTAAAACAAGATGCCAAATATTAAATACTTAACAGTTCCAATTTATGGTTTATGAAATCATGAGTAGTTTCTATTTTCTTATTGTGATTTTTAGTATTTCATAAATATACATATATACATATTACATGTATACATACATATATTCTATAATGAGTACATATTAATTCTGTATTCAACGAAAAAAGCTTTTTATTTAAAGCTAAGGTTAACATCTTTGAGTACAAATCTTTGAACACATGTCTAATCATTTCCTTAGGATACAGAATACAAGATTACAAATGAAATTAATTTTGATATATCTTTCCAAATTACTTTCTAACTTAAATTAGCATCAAGAGTACCCATTTTCTATACCCTTAAAAACACTCAGTATAACTATCTTTGACAATTTGGTAGTGACTGGTATTTAATGGTGATTCTCATATGCAACTGCATTTAAAAACTATACATTCTCTTCCTGACTTGAACTATATATACCAATGTTAGTCATAATAGTTTTTAAACATAAAATTTAACTTAACTGAATATAAATTTTTAGAAAACCACCAAAGTTAACATTTCAGTGTCATGTCCTCATATTTCCCTTGTCTAGTTTATACCCCTCCCTTAGGTCTCAGCTCTCAATTTAAATAAAACTATCTCAGCAAAGAAAATATCAGAGCAGTAATTCTCAATCTGAGTATACATCAAACTCACCTGTAGAGCTTATAAAAATACAGAATCCTGGGCCCTATTCCAGATCCATTAAGTTAATCTCTAAAGAGTGGAACTTGGACTCACGCATTTTTAGAAGCAAATGTTATTACTGTGCCCAATTTACAAGAGTACAATTCAGTGGCATTAACTTTTGGGTAACCATCATCACTCGCCATTACTAAAACATTTTCTTTATGAAACTCTGTACCCATTAAAAATAACCACGAATTCCCTGTCAACTGAGTCCATGGTAACTATCATTCAAGTTTCTACCTCTATGAATCTATCTTAGGTACCTTTAAGTGAAATCATATGGTATTTGTCCTTTTGTACAGGGTTTATTTCAATTAGTATAATGTCTTCAGGATTCTCTTCTTTGTGTGCAAGTATCTACTTGAGTTTCTGACTTTAATTATTTAAGGTATAGAGGTAGAATTGGAATTTCTGGATCACATGGTAACTATAGGTTTAACTCTTGAGAAACTGTCACATTGTTATTTCCAAAGCAGCTGCTACATTTTATATTCCTACCAGCAACAAACCAGGGTTCTAATTTCTTCACATCCTGAACAACAATTATTTTCCTTTTTTTAATCTTTATTATTGTGTGTGTTATAACAACCATCCTAAAAGGTATGACATGGTATCACACGGTTTTCATTTGCATTTCCCTTCTAACTGGTGAAATAGAGCACCTGTTCCTGAGCATATTTAACATTTGTATATCTTTGCGAAAATGTTTACTGAAGTACTTTGCCCATTTTTGAATTGGGCTGTTTAGGGCTTTTTTGTTGCTGAACTGAAAATATTCTTTATATTTTCTGAATATTAACATTCTCATCAGATATATCATTTATAAATGTCTTCTCTTACTTTTTAGATTGTCTTTCATGTGCTACATTTTTAATGCCTTAAAACAGTGTATGCACTTGAACATATACATAAGTTTAAAATCAGAGTAATAACCACTTATTTAAAAATATATTATCCACATGCTTGTAAAGCTTAAAGTCTTTACTAAAGGCAGAGGCTTACATGTAAATGATAAACTTCTAACACCTGATAATAAAAGACAAACTGACAGATTATATGGGAAAAAAGGAAAATTAAGTGGGTTTTAAGTTTTCTTGAAATTCATTAAAAGTCAGTCTCATGACTTTGACAAATATTAAATGTATTATCATTCATCAGTATTAAAATAAACATAAGACTTGCTAATATTGAAAGCAAAAATTAAAATGAACTTAAAATCAAGTAGACTCTTAAGAGTCAAATATAGAAACATAATTATGTTTGGAATATATAACATAAAATATATTTCAAATGCAAGTAAGATAGGTAGGTAACATGTGGGATGAAATGCTGTGACAATTTAGAAGAATAAAAAATCAAGACAAAGTGGCCTTTAAGTTAGTGTCATACACAAAAATTAACTAAAAATGGATCAAAGACCTTGCTATAAGATCAAAATCATAAAATACACAGAAAGAAACATAGGAAAAATGCTCATAATATCAACTTCAGATGTGTCTTTGGGGAAGTGATAGTTATGGCAAAAGAAATTAAAGTAAAGCTAAAAATTGGGACTACAAGAAACTAAAAAGCAACAAAAGATAAATTACAACATAAAGGCAACCTGCTGAATGGGAGAAGATATCATCACAATGTGAACACAAATAAATAACCATATCTTTGGAAAACAGCATGGAGTTTCATCAAAAAAATTAAGATGGTAATCAAGCTTCTACATGTATACGCAGAGAACACAAAAACTCTAATCAGAAAAAGCAAACGCACCTCTATGTTCATAACAGTACAATTTCAATAGCCAGACATGGTAACAACCTAAATACATGTCAAGAGATGACTGGATTAAAGAAACTATGGTATATGTACACAATGGAATTCTATGCAGCTGTTAAAAATGATGGAGTTGTACCTTTTTGCAAAAACCTGAATGGAACCGGAGATGACTGTGCTAAGAAAAATAAGAAAGAAAAGGAGGAGTACAAGATAATTTCATACATATATAGAATATAAAGAAACAGAACAAATGCAAGACTGGCTGTGTGGATTAAGGGGAGTACAAGGAAAGTTAACAAAGTGGTAGCAAAGGGCATTAGAACTCTAGCAATGGTAGTGGTGTGAAATGCCCAGAGACTAACATGTGATTTCAATAGCATATACCGATGTGAACCAAAGAAAAATAAAATAATAAATTTTAAAAATAATCTTACTCATTAAAGGTTAGGACTCTTTAAGGATTGCAATGTTATATGTTTGAGCAGTCATTAAACACTTAATAAGTATTCCCACACTGTCATTTAGCAAAGAAATGTGACCAAAGAGTAGAGTACCATTCCCCCTTTAAATACATAAGACATGGTGCCTTGGAATTTATATTTGGAAAGCCAATAAAGACATGCAACAGCAAAACAAAAAGATAAAAACACCCTTTAATAGAATCCATTTGGTCTGTTATGAAAGTTTTTTCAAAAGAGTTATTCTACTTTAGTAAAAATATATCACATTTAGTAGGAGGGGGAAACAAAGTTTCAAGGCACTAGAATTTAACAATCAGATCTGTCAGTTTAGAATCTCTGTTAATTAGTACTTCAGATATTCACTCATATCAATTAAAATTTAAACATGAAGACAGAGTTGTCCTGGTGGAGTAGTGGTTAAGTCCTTCACTTCTACCCAGGTGCTGTCAACATACATCCCAAGGAGCCAGGTTTATGTCCTGGGGTGAGGAGGAACAACCGAGATGAGCAACTAAATAAAAGTTCTTCCTCCTCTTCCTACCTGCCTGCACATTTCCTAATAAAAATAAAATAAAATAAAATAAAAACACCAATGAAGGTAAACCTAACCAAAGAAGTAAAAGATCTATACAGTACAAACAATAAGACATTGTTTAAAGAAACAGAAGAAGGCACAAAGAAATGGAAACACATTCAATGCTAAGGGATGAGAAGAATTAAGTTTAAAAATGGCCATAGCACCTAAAGCAATATACAGATTTAATGCTACCCCCATTGAAATCCCGAAGACATACTTCATAGATATAGAAAAAGAAACATGAGATTTATTTATCTGGAACTAAAAGAGACAAAAGATAGTAAAAAAAATCCCGAGGAAAACCCTACTACAAAGCAATAATAAAGTCAGCATGGCATTGGAACTAAAACAGGCATACAGATCAATGGAAAAGAATTGAGAACCCAGAAGTAAACCCACATATATATGGACAACAAAAGAGCCAAAGGGTTACAATGGAGTAAGGACAGTCTCTTCAGTAAATAGTGCTGGGAAGACTGGACAGCTGCATGTAAAAGATTGAAGCTAGATTACCACCTAATACTATACACAAAAATTAATTCAAAGTAGATAAGAAACTTAAATGTGAGGTCAGAAATTATAATAGAAAAAAACATGAGCAAACCACTACAGGATATTGACCTAAGAGATATCTCTGGGAACTCAACTCCAGTATCAAGGGAAATAAAATCCAAAATAAACAAATGAGTTTACATCAAACTAAAAGTATCTGCACAGCGAAAGGAACTCATCAAAACAAAAAGAGTGGAAGAAGGTATTTGCACATCATACATCTGACATGGGGATAATATATAAAATATTTAAAGAACTCATAAAACTCAACAACAAAAAAATTCAATAGGCTGATGACCTTAATAAACACTTCTCTAAAGAAGATATACAAAGGCCAAAAGGCACATTAAAAGATGTTCTACTTCTTACATCATTACGGAAATGCAAATCAAAACAACAACACGATATCATCTCCAACCAATGAGAATGGCTATTATCCAAAAGAATAGAAACGAGTGCTGGACAGAATGTGGAGAAAATGGAACTCTTACATACTGTTAGTGAAAGTGTAAAATGGTGCAACCATTATGGAAAACAGTATGGAGTTTCCTCTAAAACCTGAGAATGGAAATCCCATATGATCCAGTTACTCCACTCTTGGATATTTACCCTAAAAATACAAAACTTATTCGCAAAGATACAGACATCCCCATGTTCACTGCAGCATTATTTACATAGCCAAGAGCAGGAAACAATCTAAACGTCCACCGGCAGATGAGTAAATAAGGAAGATGTGATATATATACACAATGGAATAATACAGTTATCAAAAAAGGGTAAAATTCTTCTGACTGATACACAAATAAAAATATCTCATTATAAGTAATTTTCTTCTCAAAAATAAGTAAAATTCCATTTTTATAACATAACAGGAGTTCTTCAAATAATAAAATTCAAATCTTGTTTTCCCCAAAGCAGAACATTTGAGGACCTTTGTCATTATTCTATTCTCTAAAATATACACTGCTCTTAAAAAGAGCAACACTTTATTAAGAATTATAATTTTAATATGTAATACACACTTAAGTTATATTTTATCAATTACTGTACCCACAATGGTTTATGGAGACCATCTAACCTATACCCCTAAATAAATCTGACACATCACTTGGAGAAAGGTAGCAGAAATGTGACCAGCAAGAAATCTCACTATGGAATAGAGGATAAGTTTTGCTCTGTGAACAGAGACAACTTGTAGCACACTGCAACAGACACATAGACATGTATGCATTTGCACAAGCTTATTAATGATAAAAACAACTACTAAACGTATTTTTAAAGCACACAGAAAACAATAAAAAATAAACTGCACATTCCTCATAAAGAAAACATTGGAAAATAACATTTTGGTGTTTCAATCATGTATGCATCTTTATTGCAATGTTGGAAACATAATATATGTCTTGCCTTGTATTTTACCTTCCATTTGCTCTTAAAATTTCATCCATTTGATAATTGAGAAATGAGTTCAGGTATTTGATTCACATGCCTTTTAGTATTACTATAGCTGAATACACTGGAATTTTTATGTTTTATATCTTATTCACATTCATAAGCTTTATGAAATAAAAACTGTACAAATTAAGGGCATTATTCACATACGTTGTATATGTTTTTTCACGGGTTCTTTCTTATTTTGATTAACAGTGTTTTCTAGAGAGAATTTGTGCTTTTTCAAGATAAGCATACCAATTTTATTCAAATGGAAAATTAAAAATAAATGACATGTTGAAATTATGAAGGTAGCATTCTTCAAAAAAAGAAATGTTTTAGATAAAAAACAACAAAACTAGTGCCATTTATTACCTGTTAAGTGATCTAAGTAGTACTGATAGAGTTTGCATTGAATTGGAGTCATTCTCACAGCTAACACATATTCATGTTTGGGAGGCAAGAACTTTGTTAATGCTGTATAATCTTTCCTCTGTAATTAATAGAAAAAGAATAAAAATTAGTTAACCTAAATGACAGAAATTAACTGCTCTAAGAATTATCACTGCTTGTAATCAAAGGTACAAATAATTAGATACCAAACATATAGGAAAATATTTTCTTAAATATATTCACCCTCTTTAATCACACACTGATCCATATATGACTATAATTAAATGTATTTCATTTGACTACACAAAATAATGCAATGGTAAAAAGATATTACAACACAGCAAACAGGTATTAAAGTGATCATATTATCAAGTAAATAATTTAGCTCTCCTCTATATAGAAAAAAGAAAAAAAAAAAGGTAGGGAGGGGATGTAGTACACAGTGCTAGCAAAAAGACTTGCTTTAATCATACAGTAAAACCTACAAAATCAAAGTCTGATGCATCCAAGGTTGTTCTTTTTGGTAAGATGAGCCAATATTTCTAAGGATAACTTGTAACTGGCAAGAATACTTGCTCAACTGAGAAAGTAAGACATGAAAAAGCACTATTGAAACAATTTTATTATAGGAATGGGAAAGAAAGAACACTAATTTGCTAGATATAAATAACTACCTAAACCACCCCGCCCCAAAAAAAAACTGCCTAGGTAAGTAGCAGCAATATAGATAATACTTGCAGGTATCTGGTAGTCCAACAGACAAAACAGGATGACTTGGCCTTACATGATAGTAGTGTTTTCAGTCAGAAAGCTACCCTATCTTATTTGTTACAACACTTTTGAGGCCATCATAAGTATCTGGTGTTTAAAAAAAGTACTGATCTTGAGCTCTATTAACTGCTAGATTAGTCTCTATATACTTATCTATTTATTAATGTAGATTCAATAGAGATCTGTTGTAAACAAACTATTAACCCATTCATGTTATTGTACGTACTTGCAATTAATAAAGTTGCTTCTACAGAATTACATTTAAAATGGCTCCTAGTGCTCCCTCATGACTAAAACCCACAGCTGGGGTTGTAGGGACCATGTAAAGGCCAAGGAACCAGGTTTAGAACTCCAGGCTGCAGGGAGGGGAAACAAAAACAAACTCAAGTTCTTCCTTCTTCCTTCCCTCCAAATGCTTCTCTTCTCCCTTCCTTCCTCTCTTCTCTTTAAAAAAATAGCTCTCAGAATTCATAACTGCCTTTCCTACAACCATTTCAAATAAGTGAGGTTTAGAAAACTATGCTGCAGAATTAGGATATAGGAATCTCTTAATCATAATAGCTGTGTTCCTTTTACACACTCCCTACTTTAACGATGAAGAATTTTAATAATGACATATTAAAATATAAAACTATACATTTGGCAAATTAATTCATCAACTATGTTCTAAATGTATCAAAGGAACTTTTTTTAAAAAAGTTAAATGCTGCATAAGCTTTTGAAGACAGTGCAAGTTTTATATATAAAATCTCATAGGTGAAAGAAAACACAAAACAATTAAAGTTTACATTCAGAAAATGCTTTGGGATTGCAATATAACAAACCAATGGTATTTTATTACTAGGGAATGTATTTGTACCTGAACACATCCAGCTAACATCTCATAGAGAATGTGAGCACGTTTTTTCATCACTCTAACATCTACCATGGTAGAATCTGCACACTGACCATTTTGGATTGGATTTATAAATCGATTCCTGAACTCCTTAATAGATCCAAGCAAATTTTCCTTAATAAAGTTAACCATGCAATGATCTACAAGAGAAGACATTAATTCATTAGCAACAATAATGGCTAAAAGGGCTCGGAAAAATTCTATGATGAAATACTCCTGTCAAAAATGCACTCCAGGAAAGCATTAGAATTAAATTATAAAGAACACCAAACTAAGTGTAGACCAAATACTGCTTATAAGTCTGATCTAAAACTGGACTACTAAACCCAATAAAATTTTCAAAGAAACCATCCTTAAATACTAGAGATGAATATTTTTAAAAACACTTAAAGTGTTGTATTCTAACTCACTGTTCTTTAAAATAGGTAAGAAGTATAAAATAATGTTCTGTAATTCTAACCATGATTTTACTATCCACAAGGATACCTTTTGAAAATAGAGCCAAAACAATAAAATCAGGTAATTAAATTATTATATGAAATTTAGTATTAAAGTCCTTAACAGATATATCATTTGTCCTGTACTGTATAGGGCTGCAATCTGAGACAGTATTTCTACAAATAAGTTAGAAAAGGTAGTAAATGGAATAGATAAAAATAAAGATAAAATAGTAGCCAGTATTACAAATAATAAAAGCAGAAACATTTAAGTCACCACAAATACACTTAAAGGAACAGAAATAACAAAAACAAAAAGCTAATAAATTATAATAAGAAATTTCAATGCTACTTGCTGAATAACACATAATCACTCTTTAATGCCACTACACACATAAGAAAATAAGGAAAATTCAAAAGTCACTTGCCTGGATTCGTATTGTGCCCTCAGCCTCAGACTCTATGGATTCAACACAGCTCTCTTCCTATCTCCACCCTCCTAAAACATTCATGCTTGGCAGTAATAGCTTATTTCCTATCAGTACCTACTCCCAAACTGACTATATTTTATAGTATATCTTGAATTGTCATAAATACAATTATATTTAAAAGCAATAATCAAGTCTTCTGATATTTTCTATATATATTTAAATTCTGTATTTATATATGAACACTCACAATGGCACAACTATTGGCTATGGTTTACCAGTAATATTTTTAAGGCATTCCATCTTGAAAAGTATGGTATTTTTTCAGAGCAGGCCAACATGGACCCTATGAAGATCATGATCAGAGACTATATATTGAACAGAAGAAAGGCAAGTGGCAAAGTGGCAAAATGTATTAGAGGCAATATCAAAACTTAACAGCATAACTGCAGTCATTAACTCACACTCAATTAGGTTATTTTGAAGTGGTGTTCCTGTTAAAATAATTCTCCTCCTTGATCGTATAGAATTCATAGCTTTTGAAACAGCAGATGCTTCATTTTTCAGAATATGGCCTTCATCACAAACAACAAAGTCAGGGCCTACAAAAATACATAGAAAAACAACAATTATTATAAAATAAATCTGAAAATACAATTCATTTATGTAAATAAAGCTATTCCATTTACAGTGATGTTAAGGCAGATAAGACAACATCCTTAAAAATAATCCTATTTTTATCTGTACTATATTTGGTTAATGTGACACTAATTAGTATTAATTACATGCCAAAAGTAGACTATTATAATACTTAAGAGTGTAAAAATAATACCTATAAAGATAAATTTCAACACTAGTCTATTAAGTTAAAAATACTGCCTATTAAGAACACATATATACATGAAAGACAAATTTCAGAAGTTATATTTTAAGAAATAATATACAAATCACAATAGGCCATGTAATAGCTCCCTTTTAACTTATTCCAAGTAAGTAAAACTCATTGGTAGGGGAAACTTTAACCGGTAAGAGGACAAATGAATTAATTGTTACATGGGTATGGGACGTGTGGAAAATATTTCCCATGTTTTCTATACAGAATAATTGCCTTTTATACAAATAATTTAAATGATTTCTACCAAGTAATATCGATTCAGTATTCATGAGAGTGTGATGAAACTAGTACTCTCATATATTCTTTTTGGGAATACAACTTAATATCAGACATTTTGGAAGACAATTTTACAATATATATTAAAATGCAAAATGTGTATACCTTCTGACCTGTATTTCAATTTCTGGGAATTTGTCCAAAGATACATAAAAGAACATTCTGCAACATTGTTTACTATGTTAGAATGTTGGAAAATACCTAAAAGCTTGTCAAAAGGAGTTATTTAACAAAACCATGATATAATGGAATGTTACAGACCTAAAACTGATGTAGATCTCAACGAACAAACCATGAAAGACATGCCAAAATATTAAGTAAAGGAGAAAGTTGAAGATTTATATTATGATCTCATTTGTATTTAAAGAACCAACATCAAATGGGGATTTTTTTCTATGTATATACATAAGTAGGGAAATAAAGGCGTAAACCTGGTCCCAAAAAGGTTTGGCCTTTACTTCCAGCTCTTTGGAGGTAATTTCTAAACCCTTAAAATGTCCTGCCTTAATAACTCAGCTTTATTTATCTGGATGGCTTCAGACACACCATATAGTCTATGCTAGCAGAGATTTATGGTGGGGGACTTGGGGCCATGGGGTAACTTCTGAATGTCTGGAGGATCTAGAGACTAAGATTACCCACAGGGATGGTCAAACCATGTCTATGTGATCAAGCCCAAACGCTACACCCAAGTGGCAATACTACATGTACATTATCACTCACCACTGCTGGGAGAAGTAAGTGTTGTCTGTAAGATTTCACTGACAGATCAGGCTTTGAACATAAACACATTTTTATTCAAGTTCTTGACTTTAGTGCCTGTTAATATCTTACCTGGATCAACCAAGGCTTTATTAAATATTTCCTTAAGTTTCCTGCTCTTTACATTCCTTCCTTGAGCAAGATTTCTGTACATCTCATAGCCTATGATCATAACACCTCCATCTTCTTGCCACCTCTGCAGCATATAACTTCTCTCCTGAGGACGTTTCACAGTTGCTAATTCAGAGACCTAAAAAGGAAAATAAAGATTCTTAAAAGTAGCTTTGGAATGCATGAGTTCTATATATACACAATTGAAATATGCATTACTAGATATAAAAAATTACTATTACAGTTATTTTAACAGAAAACAAAAAATTATACCTCAAGCTTTTCTTCATCTTTTAATCCTTCCTGCCATTTCTCAAATTCATTCATCCAATTCAAAGCAGTATTAAGAGGACAAACTACTAAAGCTGTGCTGAAATCCAATTTATCACACAAAAGAACCGTATGAAGAAAACTTACCACCTACAAGAAAAAAATAAGTTGCCATTTTCATTTGAATATCTGCAAAAAGAGTTAATAAATTGAGATATCCTTCAATTTAAAAGTTGGACTTAGTTTTGTTTTGTTTTTTTTTTTGGGGGGGGTGGATTTTTGGATTAAACAATCAAGCAAGTAACCAAAGGCAACATTTTCCAAACCAAAGTACAATATAAGTAAAAAGAGGCATTTCAAATAGATGATGTAAAGGTATTTCCAACTCTAAAGCTTCAAGAGTCTATGATCAAAAAGACTTACATCGATATAAGAACCAACTATACTAAAATGACTAAAGTCCCTGAACTGCTATAACCTTTCAAAAAATACTACCACTGTCTATTTACAAGAAAATTATGTTGCAGAGTACTTTTTCATTTTCAATGAGTACTCTGACTCACTGAATCTATAATAATTATCTTATGGTTTAATATTTTTCACTAACTTCAAGTCTCTTATAATTCCTACCATCTATAAACACAGTAATTCTAATAGTCAAAAATATATTCTCATTAATGTAGGTTCACAGATTGTTAAAATTTATAAGGGAAATTTATTTGCACCTCAAAATTTTTGCAGTTTTTACTGGTTATGCCTATAAACTCAAACATCACCAACTAAAAGATCCTTTTCCTCTCTATTTTCCTTTAACACTTATTATCTCAAAGTACAAATCCCCTATTTTATTTGATTAAAATCTCTTTCCCACACTAGAATATAAACTCTTGAGGTATCTTGTTATTACTGCTCATTGCTTTATTTCCATCCCTTACAAATGTGCCTGGGACATAGTAGAATTCAATAAATATTATTGAATTAATTAATGAATGGCAAAAAAAATGCCTTCATATTCTTTAGTTCTTACCTGTAAAGTCTTACCAAGACCCATGCAGTGGGCAAGAATACATCCTGAACCGGGAGATTTCTTTGTTTTTTTTACAGACTCACAGCAGCAATCCCACATAAACTGAACACCTAAAAATGACAGCTTCATTTAAGTTCAATTTCAAGGCCCAAGTTAAAGTTTTCCCTCATAAGTACATCAAAAACAACAAAAATGTGGCATGCTCTGGTGAATCAGGTACTATGCCAGCAGCTAAGACTTAGATAATGTAAAGAACAAGGACCTGGGTTTCAGATCTGGAGCTGGGGACAACCAAAACAAAAAAAATGAAAGTGCTTCCTTCTCCTCTTTCTTCATTCCTTAAAATGCTGCTTCCTCCTCTCCCTTCCTCTCTAAAAAAAATTCCTAAGAAATTTATTTTTCAAGAACAGAACTAGGCACACACTGGTGACTTGGTGTTAAGTCCATGTCTGGGGCACAGTCCACATACAACCCACGGACCTGGGTCTGTGGCCCGGTTGGCAGAAACAACTAAATAACTAAAATGCTTCCTCCTCCTCTCTCTCTTCCTTCCTACCTGCTGCCTGCCTTTGTTCATCCCTTCCTCTTAAAAAAAATCTAAAAAATCTCTTAAATATGAGATTCCCCCACTCCTCTACCTCTTCCCCAGGTTAACCAGAAAAAAAGTGAACATAAGTACAAAAAAGCTACTTTGTTCCATTCATCATATCTAAACTCTTACTTGAGACCTTCTTCCATTTCCTGGAATGGTCCAAAGAGACATACAAATAATCTAAGATAGAAACTTTAACCAAAGAGAGTATAGATTTCTATCAAATACACTTTCAGGTTGATTGCATCAATCAGAAAACAAAAAATTTGAGAGATAATTTATCATTTCTTCCTTTATTCAATAGTAACAAATAAAAGGGGTTTGCTACACAAGGAGTAGAAATTATAGCATTTCCCTTATAAATACATCATGTATATATCCAAAACTGACTTACCAATTTTACACTGACAAATCAGAAGATAGCAATAATTTGGTATCCTTCTAATACCAATGTAGGATTGATTATTATTAACAAGACTATCTTAAAATGCTGATAAAGCATTTTCTGAAGGATTTTAGCTAACTGTACCTCCCCCATCCCACAGCCACCCTTAGCCAATCATTGCAAACAAGGTGAAAATCACTTGCTCTATATACCTATTTGTAAGTAGTGCTTACTCCCCTTTTCATAACACTCATTTTGTTTGTAATCATTCAGTTTTGGTCTTCCTCATTTACACATACACTCCCATAAGGACAAAGATTGTGTCTGTTTTGCTCACTAATGTACCTGCGGTGGTTAGGAGAATGCGAGGGCACAAAGGAGAAACTGAAAAAAATTAATTTAAAAGACTTTAATCATCTAACCATTTCTTACCATCTACTTGGTGAGGTTTCAACTTGATAACCATATTTCTATGAACCTGTACTAAAGGTTCTTTGGTTTCTTCATCTTCATCTAAAACCAACTTGGTTGTTATTGGACACTTTGTGGGTGAAGCATCTTCAATTTCTATGACCTACAAAGGAAAGAAATATATACAGTTACGCTCACGGAAATCTTTCAAGCAATGGTGAAGTGATAGTTACCAAGGGAAAGTTTCAAAACTATAGACACATCTACTTCTATACCATATAGCCAATATTTGGGTCCAATAAGATAAGGACAGATAACAGGTTTACATATTTTCCAAAATCAAAATCCTCCACAAGATTTTAAATCACTATGAAAATGTCAGCAATAATAGCTCTTCGGTTCTCAATCTGGATATATCATCCGTGACAATAGAGCTGTGAGAAAAGAAGTTCTCTAATCTATAGCACCACTATTAAAATCTGAATAGACACATGACTCCCAAACTGAGAGAATCCTAATATTTTAGAGGATATTTGAAAATGTAAAAGGACACTTATGGTTATTACAATGATTGGTCAGGACTGATATTTAATGAGGAACAAGGGAAGATTAATACAAATGGTCCATAAAGTAAAAGAGAGCCCACTAAGAACTGTCCCACTCAAAATGGTAAAAGACTCCCACTGAGAAATACTGTACATATGAGTTGTGAAAAAGAAAATATTTAGAAACACTGGTTGAAAAACCACAAGCTCAAAAATGTGACAAGAACATACACTACCTTCAATTTGTAAAAAGGAAAAAATTATCTCAAGCTCCTTATTGCAAAGAAAACCTAAACACATAGACATTCATAAGTGTGCCCATATTTTCTTCTGTGTTATCCAAATGTCTACCCACTTTATAATATATTCAAGAACTGCATAAGGGAGGTACAAATATTCCCATTTTACAAATGAAAAAAACCTAAGGGACAGAGAAGTTAAATAACTTAGATAATGTCAGGTCCCAGAGTTGATGTTTTCAACCACTAAGTAACAGTACTTTAATAAAGGAAATGCTTATATAAACAGTTTTATAGTTCTATGAAAAGCAACAGACATTCATGACTTTAAATTATAGGCATTCTGATATTTAAGTAATAAAATATTAGTTACTATTTCTACTTAGAATTATGACTAGGAATAAATGAAGTTTTAATATTACTATAGCCTTGTACCCATTTTCCAAATCCTCAGATTCTGTGATTTTGAAACAAACCCAAGAAAGCATTTAACCCAAGAAAGCATTAATCTGCAACAAGTTTCTTATATACTGTACTTAGATGAAATTATAAATGATTAATATAAGAGGATAGAGTGGTAGAGTATAAAAGCACAGACCCAATAAACTGGACACCCACAAGCATATGGACAGTTTAGAAACGTGCTCCCTAACAAGAATGAATCAAGAAGAAATGGAAAACTTTAACAGAAGTATCAAAAAGAAGCAAACTGAATAAGTAATGAAAAGTCTCCTCCAAAATAAAAGCCCAGGACAAGATGGCTTTAATAGTGAGTATTACCAAACTTTCAGAGAATTAATACCTATTCTCTTCAAATTCTTCCCAAAAAAAACTGAAGAACACAGAACACTTACTAATTAATACTTTCTATGAGGTCAACATTACGTTGATACCAAAAGCAGATAAGAACATCAAAAAAGAAAATTACAAACTAGTATCTCTATTGAACAAAATCTTAAATAAAATTTCTGCTTTATTCAGGAAACCCACCTTCCTCCAAAAGATAAAACTACAATGATATATTACTTTATACTCCTAGGATGGTTATAAACGGAAAGTTAGATAAGAACAAGTGTTGGCAAGGATGTAGAAAAAGATATTGCTCGTGCAAATATCAAATGATGCAACCACTTTAGAAAAGAGTCTGACAGTTCCTCAAAAAGTTAAACTTAGAGTTGCCATTTGACTTAAAAATTCCACTTCTAAGAGAAATGAAAACATATGTCCACAATAAAACTTGTACACAGGTGCACCCTGGGTGGGGGTGGGGGGGAGTAACAACGAAGATAAGCTAAACAAAATAAATAAAATGCTCATTCCTCCAAAAAGACCCCCAAAACTCTTAAGATTTTCTGAGACAAAAACAGAGAGATGGAAACATACCCCGTACTCATGGTTGTGAAGAATAAACATTGTTAAAATGGCCATCTTACTTAAAGCAATATACAAATGTAATGCAATCCTATTCAATCATGAGAAAAAAAAGGGGGGGCAGGCAGGAAACACTCCCAGGTGTTGAACTATGCTACAAAGCAATAGTGATCAAAATTGTATGGTATTAGAATAAAAACAGAGATCAGTAGAATAGAATTGAATCACCAGAAATTGAGTCAAACATACATGGCTAGTTAATAGGAGCCAAGAGAAAGAACATTCTTTCAATGAATGGTGTTGGGAAAACTGAAGAGCCAGATGCAAAAGAATGAATCTAGACCATATACTCTAACACCGTATGCTAAAATTAATTAAAAACAGATTAGAGACTTGAATGTATGACTAAAAACCATAAAATACTTAGAAGATAACAGACAAGTAATTGCATGACATCAGCCTTAGAGAGGGCTTTGGGGACTCAACTCTAGCTGCAAGGGAAACAAAAGAAAAATAAACAATGTACTACATCAGTGTGACTATAGCAAACTAAAAAGCTTCTGCACAGTGAAAGAAACCACTGCGGAAAGAAAAGGACACACTACTAAGAGAAGATATTTGCATCTCATACAACTGACAAGGGCTTAATATCCACAATATAGAAAAAAACACATAAAACTCAATAACAGAAAAACAACACACACACAAAAAAAGGCAGAAGAATCAGACGTTTCTCCAAAAACATACAGATGGCCAACTGGCATACAGAGGAACTCAGTTGTTATTAGAGAAATGCAAATCAAAACAACCTTATTTTATGTTTGAGATTGGCAATTATGCAAAAGTCTGGAAATAACAAATGTTGGTAAGAATGTGGAAAAAAGAAAACACATTTACAGTGTTGGTGGGAGTGTAAACTGGTACAAATTTTATGAACAGTAGTATGGAGAGTCACAAAAAAAATTGAGAATGGAAATCCCATAGAATCCTTTCAACCCACATCTGGGAATTACCCCCAAAACACAGACTCTCTAATTTGCAAAGATACGTGCACCTACATGTTTGCAACACCATTATTTACAATAGCCAAGAATTGGAAAATACCTGTGTCCAAAATCAGATGAATGATACAGAAGATTTGTTTGTTTATACAAACACACAATAAAAAGGCATAAAAGATGAACTTATGCCATTTGTGACAACATGGATGGAGCCAGAGGGGATTACACAAAGAAAAGTAAGTCAGGAGAAAGACTGATACCAAATGAGCTTGCTCATATGTGGAATATAAAGAAACACAGCATAGGAGCAGCCTGAGCAGCCTCAACAAAAACAAACTCTTGGACATTAACAGAAGTGAGGTTACCAGTGGATAATAGGGTATGGGTTAGGACAAGGGGTGGTGAAGGACTTTTGGTAATTTGGTGGTGAGCAGGTCTGTTGCCATGTATTCCAGGAATAGTGAACCTGCACATATGGGTTTTTATATTATTTTGTAAATAAAAATTATCTAAATAAATATTAAAATAAAATAATAAATAAAAAAAAAATAGAAGGACAGGCCACTGGGATCTAAACTCCCTTTCAAAAAATCAATTGAACTCTCAGTTTTAATTACTCTATCTGTAAATTGAGAAAGTTTATAAATAGCTCTTATGGGGCTGTTGTAGATTTTAAATAAGTTTATGTATGCGAAGTATGTAGCATAAACTAGGTATTCACTAAATTATTACTGTATCTTAGCTTTGATGTGGCCCAGCTTCGTAGCAATAAAACAAAGCCGTTAGTCAAAATGAAAAATATTGTGGCTATATTGTGCCTTTTGCAAGGTGTTATAGTCAGGATCCTAAAATGTCCTCAGAGATTCCCACATTCTGATGTAAACATCTAGTATAATTTCACCGCTTTAAGTGTGGTTGAGATCTGTAAATATGATGGGATATCATTTCCATAATTTTGCTATTAATAAATGACATTTTATTTAATCAAAAAGGAACTCCTCCCTAGGTAAACTAGATATAAAAGACTGAACTGCAAGAGAAGTTCCCTTACTGAAGATGAAGCAAACTGTCAAGTTATAGAGAGAAGTCTCTACTCACTAACACCTCAGTCCTACAACTGCAAGGAATTGAATACTGCCAACAAGTGAGCTGGAAAAGAAAATGAAGTCTTAGATGAAATCTCAAATTCATAAGACACTGAGCAGAGGATCCAGTAGAGCAACACTCAGGTAAATCACTCCCAAATTTCTGATGTAGAGAACTATGAGATAATTTTGTCTTAAGAGACTAAGTTTATACCAATTTTTTAATTTCACATTAGAAAATTAATAAACATAAATATACATTAATGTTTTAACCTAGACTGTTCAATGGTGATTTGGATATTTGTGTTATTACGTGCTATTCTTTAGGACTGGTGAAGGAAAGCTTATACAATGAACAGATGATAGTTAAATTGGGAGAACAAATGACGAATTAGGTTATAGTAAAGAATAAATAAAGAAATAAAATATACCCCATGTCTGAACTGAAAAAAAGGTAAGAATAAAAAGAAAACATTTAAGCCATGTATTTTAAAAAGACAGCCCAATTTTTGCTGATGGAGGTAAGGAACCATGATGCATTTGGTAGAATATTAGGGAGTAGATTTTAGCCTCCTGCTGTAATTAATTATAAAACTAGACCAAAATATATGAAACAAACATGTTAAGATACAGGATTATACAGGCACCGATAAGACCCTGATTCTTGAAAGGAGGAAAACCTACTGGGAGAGTCCTATGTTACCTGCGAATTACTGCATGAGGCACATTCCAGCAACTCCAGTGAAAGATTCCAAGCAGAAAGCTGGAGTTGTGTTGTGTTAAAAAGACAAATATGATGCTGAGATAGCTGAGGTCGTGGGGAAGAAGAACTACAGCAAAAAGGGTTGTACAGGCTTCAAGAAATCAAGATAAGTCTATGTGATTCTTAGTTGAATATTAAAATGAACATAGAGATTGAAACTGCAGGAAGCCAAAGTGTGACCAAGAAGCTGTGAGCTAAACAGTGCCAGGTAATCATACAGATCTAGGATGCATTCAATTTTAGACAAGGCAAAGTAGAGTATCATCATGTATAATTCGAGACATTCAGTAGAGACAAGAGAAGTGCCATATCTTAGTAGCAGGGTAAAATCAATCACAAATTAAAGGGTACTTAAGACACAAGTTTTATTTAAAAATCAAAATAATAAAATTGAAATTGAGTTTAATACCTATAGAGAACAATGTAAAGTACTCTCTAATACAACATAGACACTCAACAACATTTAATTTACAATGTTCACTTTTTAATAAAACATTACTAGCTATATGTCAGGAAAGAGGAAAATCTTAATAACCAGGACCAAAATAACTTAACAAAAAATGTACTGAACAAGTAACAGATGTTGAAATTGGCATATAAGTACAGCAAAACAGCTATAAAGTATTCAAATACTGAAAGGAAAACATGAACACAGTAAAAGAAAAATAAAGACATAAAAAAGTACTAAATGAAATTCCTAGAGATGAAAAATAGTAATATGAAATAGTCACCGAATTATATTAACACTATAATATAAAGTGGAAAAAGCACTAATTTTGAAGACAAAGAGAAACTATAAAAAAATGAAATAGAGAGGGAAAAATGTAGAAACTAGTAGGACAATATTGAACAGCCTAAAATGTATGTAAATGGAGACCCATCATAAACAACTAAGTAAAGAAAAACTATTTCCGCCCCTCTTTCTACCTGACTGCCCATGTAGCTGTCTTCATGCCTGCCTGCTTCGTTCCTCTAAAAAAAGAACCTCATTAAAAGAATCTCTCTTAAAAAGAGAAAAAAAAATGCATTACATATACAGGGGAAAAAGAAGACCACAAACATGTCCTAAAGAAGCAATGTTGTTTAAAATATAAAGAGGGGGAAAAAGTCAACTATGGATTCTACACCCAGGTAAAATAACTTTCAAAATTGAAGGAAAAAAGTAAATTTCAACAAAATGATGGACAAAGAAGCTCTAAGCTCTTTACACATAAACGTAAAAAAACAAACAAACAAATAAACAAAAAAATCCCAGAAACTAAATCAACATTGTCCAAATCCTGGAAAATAATAATCACATGCTTGTACTAAGTAAATGCCCAGTCAAGAAAAAACATCAATAACTGTAAAAATCTTTATAGCATTTTACTTGCCTTTCCCCAACACCTCTCTAGTGAACCGATGACCTTATTCTTGAAGTGGCAGCAGCAGCCTGGTTGCTGGTTTCATTCCTCAAACATGAGTCCTTATTTGAAAATTATTGTATACATCTGTTCTAGTATGTCTGAGGAAAAACTAAAAGACTGACATATGACTCTACTCATTGTTTCACCTACCTTGGGGCTCAGATGGGAAAAAAATGGGCAATTCTCTCCACATACTAAAAGGCTTCAAGGCAACTTACAACTCATACAAATGAGGGGAAGGATATTACAGGAAAAGACACACCATTGAGCTTATGGTCCAGAGAAAAGGTTCTTTTGGAATTTAGCACATTCAAAGTCAGCCAAATATACAGGAGAGTTTAGAAAGTCATCTATATGTAAGGCAAGAAGTATGCTCTTAAAAAACCTGGAAAGACCTTACATTTTTATTTATATTTATTATAGTAATTATTCTACACATTACGATAATTTCCTATGTATAGGTTCCCCATTTCTTAGATATATTTCAACACATCATGACCTCCACCAAATTACCAAGTGCTCTTCACCACTGTTAAGTGGGCTCCACTACCATTTGC
>RJWH01004152.1:0-11097 GCA_004363575.1 Solenodon paradoxus | reverse complement strand
GAAAAGAACAGGAATTCACAGAAAGCTCTTTCAATATATCATCAGAACATTACTGAAAGAAACAAAGACTGTAGTCATGATTGAAAAAACACAGGAAAGTTTTTGTAAAAATAACTGAGGAAAGCCTCAAAACAATTATGCTAGTAAAATTTAAGGAAAAATAATAATCTTGGGAATGGAGAGAACTAGATTACAGTCATCACATTCTAATAGTCAAATGAGCTTTTTACAATTAAAAAAATCATAAATCATAGACTGATGCAAAAATACGGACCATCCAAAAGAATGAAACAATAGAAATCATTCCTGACTTTTCCATTACAATAGACTGAGTAGACAAAAAGATTAAAGCAACAATAGTAAGTATGCATAGAAAGTCAAACCATAAACAAAATACTAAAGTAAATCAGAAAAATTACATATACACAAAAATAGGAATACTAATAAAGTAGATGTTGTTAACTAAAGGAAACAGAAAATCTGGAACTGAAAGAGACAATATATGAATAGAAAAATTCAAAATTGAATCAACAGCAGATACAAACAGGCAGAAGAATTAGCAAACGTGAAAATGTGAAGTGAAATTATCAAGCTTGGAGATCAGAAAGAAGAATGACATAAGCTGGAGAACAAGGGACTTGTGGTATATCATCTTGAGAGCCAACAAATAATTATGAGAGGTCAAGAAGAAGACAAAGACGAAAAGGACAGAATGAATATTTGAGGGAATAATGGGCAAAAATTGCCTTATATTTGGGTCATGGTGGAAGTCTACATATCCAAAAAGCTCAACAAAATCCAAGATAGACTAAGAGACCAACACCATGATACATTTTAGTCAAACCATTGAAGGCCAAAAACAAACAGAATCTTGAATGAAACAAGAGAGAAACAACTAGTTGCTATAGGGAAAATAAGTGAGATTATCAGTTGATTTCTCATCAGAAATTGGAGTCCAGAAGGCAGTACAATAATATATTCTAAAGCGCTGAAAGAAAAAGGCTGTCACCTAAAATTCTATATCCAAAAAATATATATTCAAATTGAGGGAGAAATTTAGATATTCCAAAGACAAGGAAGTTCATTAAAACTAAATGTACCTACAAGAAAAGCTAAAGTGGAAAGGATTCAGGTAGAAAGGATGATGTAGGACTCAAAGATGTGTGAAAAAAATAAAGATCTATGGATGACAGGATAGCTACAAGCAAAAGAATGAAGCTATTATCACTCTCCAAAATCATTTACAAAAATTAACTCAAAGTGGACTAGGACATAAGACTGGAAAACATAAAATTCTTGGAAGACACCACTGGAAAGACAATCCATGACATCAGCCTTATGTCTTTGGAGACTCTACTTCAGCATCAAGGGAAACAAAAAGAAAAAACTGGGACAACATCAAACTAAAAACCTTCTTTACAGAGAAAGAAAACATCACCAAAACAAAAAGACAATCTACTAACTGGGAGAGGATATTTGCATTTCATATTTCCAACAAAGGCTTAATATCTAAAATACACAAAGAACTCATAAAACTGAACAGAAGGAAAAAAGGCAATCCAATCAAAAAATAGGAAGAGTTCGAGAGACATTTTCCCAAAGAGGATGTAGAGATGGTCAACAGGCACATGAAAAGATGTTCCTACTCCCTGGCTATCAGGGAAATGCAAATCAAAATTAACAGTCCAAAAGTCTGGAAACCACAAATGTTAGAGAGGATGTGGAGACAAGGGAACAATTTTACACTGTTGGTAGGAGTGCAAATTGGTGCGACCCCTATGAAAAACAGCGTGGAGGTTCCTCAAAAAGTTGAAGATGGAAATCCCATGATTCTCACCATCCTATTTCTGAGTATTTACCCAAAAGATGAAAAAACAAAACAAAACACTAACTCACAGAGATTCATGCACCCCCGTGTTTATTCCAAACCTATTCGCAACAGCTAAGTACTGGAAACTACCTAAAGTGCCCAATGTCAGATGAATGGACAAAGAAGATGTGGTACATATACACAATGGAACACTACCCAGCCCTTAGAAAAGATGAGAAATCCTGTCATTTGAATCAACATGGATGAATCTAGAGCGGATTATGCTAAGTGAAATAAGTCAAAAAAAGAAAGACATATCAGATGATCCACACATAGTTGGAATATGAAGAGATGAGACAAAGGAACAGATGAAACAAAACTTGTAACAGAATGGAGGCTACCAGTAGGGAATGGAGGAGGGAGGGCAAGTGGTGGCGGAGCCCACTGGAAAATGAAGAACACTTGGTGATTTGGTGGAGGCCAAGTTGGGTTGATAGAAATATATCTGAGGAATAGGAAACTGCACATATGGGAAACCTATACATATGAGTTTATTTTAATGTGTAGAATAAGTTACTACAATTTAAAAATGAAAAAAAAGATGTATGGAAAAGATACAAACGGATGCAAATAAAAAACAAAGTATTATTCTAAATTTGGGTTTTAATTTCAGGTTTATGTTCTTTAGGATTTAAAAAACAAAAGCATTAAGAATCAAATATGTTACAGACAAAAAGTATATAGAAAAATCAATTTGTGACAGGAATAATATACAGGAGCAAGTGGAGCTGTTTAAGAATATAATTTTTATGTTGTTAAAATTACATTCACATAAATTCAAACTACAGTTATATTTAAGATATATGATTTTATGATAACCACAAAGAAAATATCTATAGATTACACTCCAAAGAAAATGTGATGGGAATCAAAATATATCACTGCAAAAATTCAACTAATCTAAAAAGAAAAAAACTAATGGAGGAAATGAACAAAAAAGCAGTAAAACATATAAAAAAGGCAAACAACAGAAGTAAATCCTTACTCACCAGCACTGTCTTAAAATATAAATGGGTTAAACCCTTAATCAATCAGGGATGGGAACAAAGATAGGGAAGGGGCAGAGAGACAAAGAAAGGAGAGAGTGACAGTCACAGAAAGAGAAAAAGAAAAAAACCCTAATCAAAAGACATAAATTGGTAAGTAGAATTTTTTTAAAGGAAAGAAGACAGGAATGAAGGCAAGCAGGCAAGCAGGAAGGAATAGAGAAAAGAAAAAAATGATCTTTTAATATAGCTGTTCATCTTGGTTTTGTCCCTCAGTCCTGAGGACTTTATTTGGACAGCATTCAGCTAGAGGCAGCAAATACAACAGCTACTCCACCAGGGTGCACCAAGATTTTGAAATGTTCCAAATACTGACTGTCTCCAAAAGACTCACTTTAGATAAAAAGAACTAAATAGGGGAAAAGTAACAGTGGCAAAAATTATTTCACACAAATAGCAATTACAAAGGTAGGAATATCTATATAAAAGACAAAATAGACTTTAAGTAAAAAAAAAACAGTTAAATGCAGCAAGAAAGTATATATTGATAAGTCAATCAAGAATATAGAACAATGATTAACATATACACCAATAACAGAGCCCCAAGATATATGAAGCAAACATTGGTAGAACTGAAATGAGAAATAATTCTACAATAATAATTTGGAGACGTCAACACTCTACTTTCAATCATGCACAAAACAAACTAAAGATAAATGAGAAAAAAAGAGTACTTGAACAACACTATAAAAGCAGTACCTCTAAAAGCAGGGTACACATTTTCACAAGTACACATGGAACATTCTCAAGAATAGATCATAGGTTAGGGTAAAAAACAAGCTCCAATACATTCCGCAAAACTGAAATAATGAAAAGTACCTTTACAAATCACAAAGGAATTAAACTAGAAATCAATAGCGATAAAAACAGGAAAAATAAAATATGTGAAAGTTAAATAAGACATTCTTAATAATCAACAGCTCAAATAAGAAATCACAAAGAAGACTAAAAAGTAAGTTGAGATAAATTAACACAAAAATACAGAATACAAAAATGCATGGAATTCAGTGCAAAGTGCCAGAGGGGTGCTCAGAGGAGTAGACTTTGAACTTGGCCCCTAAATGAGGAGCTGCAAAGGAAGAGAAGCAAGCTCTGCTTTGCTTAATCACATGACATTTCACAACCTGTGTTTAGTAGAGCACAGGGGACCCACCTGGGAGCGTCTAAGCACTGGAGAGACCCACCCTGCAGCCTTTAAAGGAACAAACGGAATCCAAAAATAATCTTGCTCCCTGGCCAAGATCTGGGGGCAGATTAAGAACTCAACCCATCACCCAAAGTAGCTATACTAACTGCACCAGAGTACAGAGAAGATCATCCTGGGAGACCGCTGTCCTCTGTAAAGGAGAGTAGTGGACTCCGTAGAACTCACAGGGTCTGCATGTGAGCTTGATTCTTGGATAAGAGAGATTTCTATCAGTGGTACACAAGAGAAGAATTGCTCCCCATCCACACAGAAGCCAGTGGACAAATATGAAACAGCATGTGCAACCCACCAAAAGATAGCATTCCAGAGAGGGAACCAGGCTCCACCCTCCACATAAGAGAACTGGCTGGTTCTGGACACACCAGAGCCAGATATTACCACTCAGGAAGAAATATAACAAAAAAAAAAAGTCACAGTAGTAAATCTAAGACAGAGAAGAAAGATATGCCACAATCAAAGTCAACAAAAGAGCATGAATAGTCCAAAGAGAGAAAGAAACCAGGACCTGCCCAGAGAAGAAATCAATTAACATTGAGTGGGACAACCTAACAGAGAGTTTGAAACAATAGCTATAAAAAAGCAGATGCAGGAGGCACCAGGGAGATGAAAGCCATGAAGAAAGTCCTATCAAAAATGCTAAAGATAAAAGAAATAATCAAGAAATTGAAGAAAAACATGGAAAACTCCACAATAAAAAAGACACACTCGTGCTGATAAAGATATCTCAGAAATTAAAGACAAGACCCTCATGGAAGTGGATAAAGAAACATGACTGAATAAAAATGAAGGAATACTACAAGAAGTATCAAACAGCATGAGAGGAGCAAATATAAGGAGCACAGGTGTCCCAGAAAGAGAGGGGAAAAAAGCACAAATGACATACTCAAAGTAATAGCATAACAGCAGAGAACTTACCACATTTGTCACAAAAAGACACCATGGAGGTACAAGAAAGAGCAGAACGTCAAAATTTCAAAATATAAAAAAAACTGCTCCCAGACACATCACAGTAAAACTGGCAAATGTCAATGACAAAGGAAAAGAACTCAAGACTGCTAAAGAAATGAGAAATGTAACCTACAAAGGTATAACCATCAGGCATCATTAGATTTGTCAGCAGAAACAGGAGAGGTCAGAAGAGGTTGTAATGACACATTCAAAATGCTAAAAGATTAATACTACCAGAAAAGAATACTCTACCCTGCAAAACAACCATTCCAATATGATGGAGAAATAAAGTTTTTCAACGATAAACAGAAGTTAATGGAAGACATTTCCGGTCAAGAAGGCAACATGGTAAGCAGCAAGATTCACATTATGAAGGAATTCAACTATTTTCCAGAAACAGAGAGTAAAAGCAAGCACAGAGTCTATAGACACACCGCAGTAATCACAACCACAAAGGGTAGGTGAAAGCGTCAGGATTCAGGGATAGACTGCAGATTCAGGAATTAGGGTTTGGGGAGATGCAGAGGGAGTGGAAATGTGGGAAGAATCAGAAATTTCAAGAATCACAAAAACAGTACAGGGTGTGCCCAGGAGGAATGGGACACATAGTCGTGAGAGAGGGTTTTGGCACAAGGTGTAAGAGGTACCAGTGACCTGGTGGTTTGAACAGAAAGGCTGGCAAGAAAATAACAATGGGTGCCACCATAATCAGAAGGACGCTAAGGGAATCCCCCACTCCCTCCGACCATACATGCCAGAGCCACAAGACCTCACTCCCAGAAATCCTGCCAGATGCCTTAAAGAAAGAAGAGTCTCCCAGAGGGAGAAACTGTCAATTCTACATAATAGTGCCTCCCTAATGGTGAAGTCAAAACCATAGCTTGATTATTGATTATGGGGCAAGAACAAGGTAATCATTACTTCGGAGCAGGTTTGCTGGGAGAAGGCTCTGTATTTCCCACACAAACTCCAACCCCACAGATGAATTCTCCAGCCCTAACAGAGGGTCTACATAAGAATTTCAAATACAATGAGTGATGATAGCATAACACTCAAGAAATTCCAGTGTTGAAAAAAAAATCCAAGCTGAAAAAAAAAGTCACTACCCTACACAAGGACATCACTGCAGGGAAACCTAACCCACAAAAGCCTAAACAGAATGTCAAAGAGAGCAAACCCAAGAGAAGTATATGCAAAGTGATGGATAAAATCAAAACCCCAGGGGAAAATCTGAATAAAACAGGTGTTTGCAAGTTACCTGAGGATGAATTTAGGGCAACAGCAATAGACATCCTCACTGAAATCCAAAAAAATATGTAAATAAAAAGAGAATGATGAAAAGAGAGACAAAAATGAAGTAAGATATCAAATGAATAGAATAGCTAAAATAAAAAACTATAGAGGGATTAGAGAATAGGATGGATGAAGCCTCCAAAAGAATCTGTGAGCTAGAAGATAAGGCAGAGAAATGCATTCATGCAAATCAACTTTTCAGATAAGGAAATTCATCACCACAAAACCAGCTCTACAAAAATATACTAAAGAATGCTATTTAAAGTGTAAAGAAACCTCACTTGAAAATAGTATGACAGCAAAGATTAAAAAGTGATGAGGAGAAGAGAATAAAAATGCAGATGGTTAGAATGAGTGCAAGATTAAACTGTTGTCAAATAAAAATAGGGAATAAAGATAAAAGTTTTAATGATAACTACAGGGTAACCTCAAAACACATCTTCAGGTAATAGGCAAAGAAGAAAACAAAAAGTGAAACCAATCAAACCATAACTACACCAAACCTACCTAAGAAGAGAAACAGAACAACACATAGAAGACAAATTACAAAATGGCAATAAACACCTACATAACAATAATCACCCTGAATGTTAATGAGTTGAACTCACAGATCAAATAACACAGTGGTCAAATGGATTAAAACACATAACCCCATCTGCTGCTGCAATCAGGAAACTCACCTTTCAAAAGATAAAAACAAAGACTCAAAGTCAATGGTTGAAGACAATTGTTGGAAGTTAAATTGCAACCACAAAAAAGCAGGAAAGGTCATACTTAATATTGATAAAACAGACTTCCAAATAAAAATCATAACAAAAGACAGAGATGGATATTATATAATAATTAAGGAGAGTCAATCTAGCAGTAAACACACCAACTGAGGGATCATCAAAACATATTAAGTAAGCATTATAAGAACAGAAGAGAGATACAGACAGCAACGGAATTAACAGTAGGATACTTCAACAGCCCACTTACAACTATTGACAGATGAACCAGGCAAAAATTAACAAACAGCAGCTTTAAATGACCTTTTGGAACAGTAAGGTCTAACAGACATATACCATCACTCATCCAATGACTACAGAGTTCATTTTCTTCTCAAGTGTGCATGGAATATTTGAAAGGATAGATCAAATGTTGGGACACAAAACATGTCTCAACAAATTTACAAGGACTGAATTCATACCAAGCATCTTCTCTGAACACAATGGTTTAAAACTAGAAACCAACCACAAAAGGAAAGGTGGAGGACTCCAAAATAATTAGAGAGAAAACAATATCCTTCTGAATGATTCTTGGGTAAAAGAGGAACTCAAAAAATATTTAGAGACAAAAGAGGATGAACACACAAGCAACTGGAATCCAGGGGAAGAGGCAAAAGCAGTACTAAGAGGGACGTTTATTGCAATCCAGGCTCACTTCAAGAAAAAAAGTAACATTATAAATAAACAATCTACCCCTACATTTAAAACAAGTAAAGAAAGAAGAAAAACTAAAGTCAAAAATCAGAAGGAAAAAAACTCAAAATATGGGCAGAAATAAAATGAAATACAAAACAGAGACAATCCAGAAGATGGATGAAGCCAATAGCTGGTTCCTAGAAAAAACAAAATTGACAAACCAGTAGCTAGACTCACAAAAGAGAAAACTTTCATAACTAAAAAGAGGACAAGTTAAAACAGATAGCACAGAAATATAAAACATATAAGAGACTGCTATGAACAGCTCTATGACAACAACTTAGATAAATTTTTAGAAAAATATATTCTACCCAAGATAGAACCTGGATGAATTGGAACAACTGAACATCATTCACAACAAAGGAAATGAAGAGTAAATCCAAAATCTCCCCTGAAAATAAAGGCCCAGGACCAGATAGCTTTTCTAATGAGTTTTACCAAACTTTCAGAGAATATCTATACTTCTCAAATTCTTCCAAAAATACTGAAGAACAGGGAACACTCCCAAACACTTTCTTTAACATTACACTGTTACCAAATGATAACAGAGACAAACCCCAAAAAGAAAATTACACACTTCCCGTCAAGCTACCTGAGAGGAACAAGATTCACATCTTCCCCACAAAGCAGCTAGGAACTCTTCTATTTTCCAGAAACAAACACTAAGGAAAACCAAGCAGAGAAACTGTAGAGAGACAGCAGCAATCAAAAAAAAGGGAACACAAAAACATACAAGTTCAGAGATACTTAGGAATTTCGGTCACAGTAGAGAAGGCAGAACTGCGGGAAGAACCGGCCATCTCAAGAATTGTGTAAGCAGTATAGAGTCCACCCAGCAAAAATGGGACACGGAGCCAGGAGAGGGTGTCTAGGTGCAGGATGGAAGAGCACCAGTAACCCAATGGTTTGAATGGGAAGTTGGTGAGAAAACTACCCTGGGTGCTGCCATAACAGGAAGGAAGTGAGGGGAATCATCCACACCCACACCCTCCCACCACATAGACCCAGAGGCTCAGGATCCACCCACTGGAAATCTCACCTTCAGGCTTAAAGAAGAAGAAGAGTATCCCAGAGGGAGGAACCAACAACACTACCCACTAACAGGACCTTGTGGGTGTAGGTAAAACTGCAACCTGATTGCCAATTGTGGGCAAACAGCAAGGTGGTCATTGTGGTTGGGAGTTGGGATGCTGGGGTAAGGCCCTGAACCCATCCACACAAACTCCACCATCACAGACTGAACTTCTGAGCAGCAACAGGACCCATATTAAGAACTTAAACAAATCAAATAAGTGGTGAAACTACAAAACTCAAGAAATCCCAGTGCCTAAACCAAGATTCAAGCTTACTCGGCATCAAGTCAATACCCTACCCAGGGCCATCACTGTAGGAAAACAGAATCCACAGAAACATAAACAGAATGCGAAATAGAGCAAAGACAGAAACATACATGAAATGATGGATCCAATCAAAAACCCCAGGGAAATTCTGAATACAACAGACTATGCAAATTACCTGATGAATTTAGGTCAACAGTGATACACATACTCATGGAAATCAAGAAAACATACAAGAAGAATAAGAGAACAAAACAAAGAGAATAAATGATGCAGCTCAAAACAGATGTCAAAGTAATGAACACAACAGCTAACCTAAAGAATTCAATAGAGGGATTCATGAATAGAACGGATGAAGCCTCCAATAGAATCAGTGAGTTAGAAGACAGGACAGAAGATGTACTCCAGTAAACCAGCAAAGAGAAAAAAGAATGCAAAGAAATGAAGACAATATTAGGGACACATGGGATAACATCAATAGAAACATCATAAGGGAATAGAAACTGAATTTGAAGAAATCGCTGAAAATTAGCCCAACCTGAAAAATGAAGCCTTCAGACCCAGAAAGCTCAAAGATCCCCTAATATATGAATCCCGAGAAACCTACACCTAGAAAGACTGTCATCAAAATTTCAAAAATACAAGATAAAGAATTTTAAAAGTATCCAGAGAAAAACGAGTCACATATAAAGGAGTCCCCATAAGATTGTCAGCAGAATTCTTAACTGAAACTTTATAAGCCAGGAGAGAATGGCATGATGTATTTCAACATGCTAGAGGGAAAGGATTTTCACCTAGGATATTACACACTGCAAGATAATCATTCAGCACTAAACAAATGTCAAAAAGCTTTTCCAATAAGCAAAAGTAAAATGAATTCATCACCACAAAACCAGCTCTACAAAAAATAATAAAGGATGCTACAGAAAGCTTAAACACAGGTCTATTAAACCTATTTATCTATGTTCATTAGAGATATTGGTCTGTAATTTTCTTTCTTGCACATGTCACTTGTGAGCTTTTGATATCAGAGTGATGTTGGCCTAGTGGAGCATGTTTGGGAGTATTGCCTGTTCTTAAATATTTTGGAAAAGTTTGAGTAGAATAGGTATTAAGTCTTATCTGAAGGTTTGGTGAAACTCATTGGCAAAGCCATCTGGTCCTGGCTTTTATTTTAAGTGAGACTTTTGATTGCCTCTTCGATTTGATTACTTGTAACTGTTCTGTGGGGCATATTCAAGAATTTAACACACATTATATTATTTAAGAGCTTATGATTTAGATATTATTATCTCCATTTAATAGATGAGAAAACTGAAGATAAGAAATCTGTCTAAGGTTATATAGTATAAAAGTGTCAGAGCCAAGGTTCAAATTTATCTTTTATGCCCAAATTCTATGTGCTTAATATTTTATCCTGTTTTAATTGTTATTGATATTGTTTTGTTAGGAGAGAACATTATCATAAGTTTTTTAATTTAACTTTCATCATGCAGAGTTTTTTTCTTTTTAGTCACCTTATGCTTCTTGATAATTCCAATTTGTAACTTTTCTAAATTAAGGAATTGTGATTAAAGTTTACATTACGAATTTTTACATATTATACTATTTTCATTTCAAAGTCTGTTTTGGAAATATCTAATATATTGCACTCCCTGAGTTTTTTTTTTAATTAAGTATTTGATAAATTATTTTCTTTTCTTAGTCTGAAAAAAAATCAAAACAAAAGTGCAAAGTAAACAAATAAGGATTGGTAAAGGAAATGAGAACTCTGGTGGTGGGTGTGGTATGAAATGCACACAGACTGAGGTGTGAGTTCTATATCCTAAAAATCATATAGCAATGTGAAATAACAAAACAAATATACAATATATAAACATATATGTATAATGTTAATTTGATGAATATCTATATATCCACTATATTGTTCAAT
>RJWH01004151.1:0-119620 GCA_004363575.1 Solenodon paradoxus | reverse complement strand
GAGGATTGTTCACCATCCAAAGGTATGAGGTCCCCCAAAGCAAAACAGTAGGGCCAAACAAAGCTCTAGAAGTCCCACCAGCCAGAAATTTGGGCCAAGGGGACCAATCACCAAAGCCAACCCGGAGAGTCACATCACCTGACTCTTCCCTAAAACCAACTGTGGGAGCAGGCCAAGACCCACTTTGGGAATTGATGTTATCTACCTACCAAACTCTCAATCATTCTCAACCCTATTTTACCTCCTCCTGCTGGCTCTGCTATGATAGTAGACCTCCTTTTTATGAAGCCTTTGCCACCTCAGGTAACCATTTCACTATCTCCAAACAAGATCTAGACAGGCAATGTCCCTTCTCTAGCAGACAAATAGGCCTCACTGTAACTCGAGTTTATGGAAATGGCACTTGCATAGGTCCGGATAGCTCAAACAATTTAGGATGTTCTGTTTAGCTTAATTTGACCGCCAGGGTGAACCCAGACCAAACAGAACAATGGATAAAACCTGATAGTGGCTCTTGGTGGCTCTGCCAAGATGCAGGCCTTAATCCCTGTTTGTCCACAAAAGTGCTGAAAAATGACACCTGTGTTATGGTCAAAGTCGCTCCCCGTGTTATCTATCGTTCTCCAGACCAGATGTATACTCATTGGGAAAACGATCCTAGCCTTGTTCGACTCCCTCGAGAACCAGTGTCCCTGACCGTGGGGGCACTAATAGGCCTTGGTCTGCTGGGATCTGCAACTGGTGTTGCTGCTCTGGCCACTTCAGACAGTGGCTTGAAAGCCATGCAAATGGCAGTGGATGAGGATATAGCTAGAATTGAGCAGTCCATCTCTCATCTGGAAAAGTCTCTAACCTCTCTGTCTGAGGTGGTGCTACAAAATAGAAGAGGACTTGATTTGCTTTTCCTTAAACAAGGGGGCCTCTGTGCCGCCTTAAAAGAAGAGTGCTGTTTTTATGCTGACCACACAGGTCTAGTTAGGGAATCAATGAGAGAATTGAGAGAGGGACTAGAAAGGCGCAGAAGGGAAAGAGAATCTGAACAGTCATGGTACCAGCGATGGTTCACAGGTACCCCCTTGTTTAACCTGATTGCCCCTTTTCTGGGTCCAATCATAGGAATTCTCTTGGTGCTCTCTTTTGGACCCTGGGCTTTCAGAAAAGTTTCTAACCTTGTCAAACAGCAAATTGATAATGCCCTGTCTACTCCTATCCAGGTGCATTACCAAAGGCTGGAAATGACTGAGCCTTGGCATTTGGGATCAGAAAACTAGAATATGCTGGGTTGGTAGCCAATGACGGGTACTAGAACAACCTGTACTTGCCAGTCTCCTGCAACCTAAGACAGGGGAGGGGGACCTTGAGCTTCCCTTATCCACCAATGACGGGTAAGCATTAGGCTGGCTACAGGATTTTGTTCTAACCTAAGACAGGCACAGCCCCCTTTTTCTCGTTTTCTCTTGACATCATTCTAGTCATCTCTAAGCCTTCTCTTAATATAAAGAAAAGGGGGACCTGTCAGGGACAGCTGGTTGCCAAAGAACTGTTTTTCAATGTTCTCTGAACCTGAACGCCCTAAAGGTTTTATCTCTCAAAACATATGTTGTAACTGCTTTGATGTATTGGCGCTTAAAGTATTTGCTGTATTGCTTTTTGAAATTGTTTTTCTGTTTGAAATAACCTATCCTTGTAATCCTGTGAATGACGTAGGGATCTGCGTCAGTGCTGTTACTTCCGCATATTTTCCCCGATATATAAGACGCGCGTGAGACATTAGAGAGAGAAGTAGCGAGTAGATTTCCGCCTGGTATTGTCGGTCGTGCTCTCGGTGGGAACCAGAGGATATGAAACAATTCAGAGACATCTTGGAACCATTTGAGACAATAAAAGGACTACTGAGCATTGACTGATCGTATGTATTGTCTCCACTCCTTGCGTCCCCTGTCCCTCCAGATCCCGCCTCCCCTCTCGGGCCGGACAGACGTTGACTGACCTGCGGGCCGGGTCAGGTCACACCCTAAACATTAATGGTTTAACAATAGAGGTCACACCCTAAACATAAGTGGTTACAAGAATAGCCCAGCAAAAAATGAAGTTTCTCTAGTTCCTTGTTTCAGTAGGAATGTCTCCTTGAAAAGTACCCAGACATTTTTTAAAAATTAATGAATCTGGTGAAGGAATGAGTCCAGGTGAATTTCTCCAAGCCACCTCAGAATGTATTTTAAGGATGACACTAGATTTGATTCTTCTTAATATTTACTAATCCTTCTGCTCCTCAGTCATGCTCATTGAATTATTGTTTTGCTACATTTTTGACATACCTTAAGGAAGGAAATGAGGCTATATAATCTCAAGGGATTAGTGTGTTCCTGGGTAATTCATTTATTATTAGATTTTTACAAAGTAGTGCATTGTACTGCTTGCTATCCACAAGCTATAAATAGAAGAATGAAGTAAGAATAGCTCAAAGTAAAATAATATTAATGTTGTTTATCATGTGATATTGCTGTTTGAATATCTGTGTGTCTTGATGTGATTGATCATCAGGAAGTGTCTATAACTAAAGACGAGATGTCTTAGCCCAGGAGAACTATAAGCTTCTTGTCTACCTTTCTTAATTCCTGGCATCTTTACTAGAAAAAAAAAAGGAAGTGCTGCTTGATGGAATAACACTTAATGGCCTTTGAAAATGTGGTTTTTGTTAGGCTGGCCCAGAAGGACAAAATGGCCGCCCAGAAGGACAAAATGGCGGCCATACCCGGGGAAAAAGGAAGCTGATGAAACCACACCTGGAATCACAGGACCAATCCCCAATCGCCACGTATGAAGCCCGCGAAATTCTTTTGCATAAAGATCGCGCTTCCCTTTGTTGGGGGGCGACTTCCCCGGCCCTCGTTCTGCGGACCGGAGAACCTCGCCCAGGTGCGCAAACCCCAATAAAGCCCTGGCTATTCGACTTTTTGTCTAATTGACTTTCTTTCCTCGCGGAGCTCAGAAAAAACCTTTCAGTTTTTATCTTTAATCGGGAGGGAAGGGAATCTTTTTAGAGGTGCATAGAAATCTTTACAGATATAATGTTGGAAAAGTACCAGAATCTCATTAAAATAGGTCGGCATCATTTTCTTCCTTGAGTCCTTTATGAAAGGAATGTTTTGTTTTGATATTTTTTTGATTTATTTTTATTGTAATTATTCTACACATTAAAATAATTTCCTATGCATAGGGTCCCCATTTCTTAGTTATATTTCAGCACACCACACCCTCCACCATATCACCAAGTTTTCTTCTCCATTGCCCAGTGGGCTCTGCCACCATTTGCCCCAACCCACCCCATTCCCTTTTGGTGACCTCAGTTCTGTTGCAAATGTTTCAGGGTTGGTTATGTTTCATTTGTTCTTTTATTTAGTCTATCCACATTCCACCTATGAGTGAGATCATCTGGTATCTATCTTTCTTCTTTTGACTTGTTTCACTTAGCATAATCCCCTCTAGTTCCTTCTATGTTGATTCAAATGACAGTATTTCATCTCCTCTAAGGGATGAAGTATTGTGTAGTATTCCATTGTATATATGTGCCACATATTTATCCATTCATCTGATATTGGGCACTTAAGTAATTTCTAGTTCTTGTCTATTGTGAATAGGGCTGCACTAAACACGGGGGTGCAGACATCTCTGCAAATGGGTGATTTTGTATCTTTTGGGTAGATGCCCAGAAGTAGAATGATGGGATCACATAGGATTTCCATCCTCAGTTTTTTGAGGAATCTCCAAACTGTTCTCCATAGGGTTTACACCAATTTGTACTCTCACCAACAGTGCAAAAATATTCTCTTTTCTCCATGTCCTCATCACCATTTGTTGTTTCCAGACTTGGGATAACAGCCAGTCTTTCAGGTGTAAATTGGTATCTCATTGTTGTTTTAATTTGCATTTCCCTAATAGCCAGTGAGTAGGAACATAATTTCATGTGCCTGTTGGTCATCCATATATCCTCTTCAGAAAAGTGTCTCTCCAATTCCTCCTCTCATTTTCTGATTGGATTGCCTGTTCTTCTGTTGTTGAGTTTTGAATTATTTTTATATTTTAGATACTAAGCCTTTGTCAGAAATATCAAACGCAAGTATCTTTTCCCAGTTAGTATGTTTCCTTTGGTTTTGGTGATGTTTTCTTTTGTTGTGAAGAAGCTGTTTTGTTTGATGTAGTCACAATTGTTTATTTTTCTTTTTGTTTCCCTTAATGTGGAGTTGAGTCCCCAAATGTTTCTCTATGACTGATGTCATGTAAAGTATTTCCTCTGTTGTCTTCTAACAGCTTTATGGTCTTATGTCTAAAGCGCTAATCCATTTTGAGTTAATTTTTGTGAATGGTGTTAGAGAGTTGTCTAGCTTCATTCTTTTGCATGTGGCTGTCCAGTTTTCAAAGCACCATTTGTTGAAGAGACTTTCCTTTTTCCATCTTATACTTTTGGCTCCTTTGTTGTAGATTAACTGACAGTATATGAGTGGGTCAGTTTCTGGTCATTCAGTTCTATTGCACTGATCTTTGCCTCTGTTATATTCCAGTACCATCCCATTTTGATCACTATTGTTTTGTAATATAGTTGAAAGTCTGGAAGTGTAATCTCTCCAGATTCGTTATTTTTTTCTAATGATTACTTTGGCTATTTGGGGTCTTTTGTTGTTCCAGGAATGTTTCTTAAATATCTTTGCTGTTAAATGGGAATAATGTGACAATCAAGGCAAACCTATTTCTGGGATTCTCTGCTATGCAGATACTCTAAGAAAATGAAGATTTTTGTAAATGAATTACCATATTTCTTTCAGGAATTAAAATCCTTAAGTCTTTTAAGATGTTTGAGATTGGACATGGTTTTCAGATCCTAGGTATCTGTAGGCATTTAAAGACATAAAGAATGAATCTGTTTGCTTTTTCTTCCTTGTAAAATAGCTTTATTGAATTCAGTTGACATTTTGATTAATTTGCTGTCTGAATGATTAGACTTTACTCTCTAGAAACTGTGGAGGTAAAAGTGCTGGTTCTTAAGTCAAGCACTTCTTTTTCATGTCTTGCAAAACTCTCCATATATTTTTTCCTTGAGCAGGGCAGATATTATGTATACCCTTGCATAAAATGGGTAGGCACATGTTATTGGAAGGCATGGCAGAGAAATGAAAATGATCAAGAGATGTTATACAGGATCAGTACATGAACAAATATAGTTTTATGAAGAGCAGTGGTAGTCAGGCCTAAAATCAGACCACTTAGAATTGTTACTTTAGCAATTTTTAAAGGTATACTCTTCTCTATTTTACATTTATTAAGCTAACTGATTTACAAAATAATATAAGCCCATATAAGAAGGCTCACCATTTATTAAGTATATGACATCACACCATGCCTACCACAAAATGACCAAAGTTCTCAACCTCTGTCCTCTGGGTCTGCCCCACCAGTTGCTTTACTCCCAACCTCCTTCCTCAGTTTTAACCTCAGATCTTTTGTCAGTATCCAAGCGGTTTTTTTTTTTTAATCTTTTTGTTTGCATTGTTTCTTTATATTCTACATATGAGCGAGACAAGTTAGTATTTATCTTTCTCCTTCTGATTTATTTCACTTAACTAATCCCCCCTATCCCATCTATGTTGTAGCAAATGCAGGATTTCTTTTTATGGCTGTTTAGTGTTCCAGTGTGTGGGATTTCTTTTTATGGCTATTTAGTATTCCAGTGTGTAAATAGGCCACATATTCTTTATCCATTCAGCTAATAATGAGCACTCAGTTTCCAATTCTTGACTATTGTAAATAAATGCTGCAATAAACATGGAGGTACATGATGTTTGTGAATTAGTGGTTTTGGTTTTTGTAAATACCCAGAGGTGAGATGGAGAATCATATGTGATTTCCATTCTCAATTTTTTTATTAACCTTCATAATTCTTTCCATAAAAGTTGCACCAGTTTATAATCCCAACAACAGTAGAAAATATTTCCCTTTTTTCTGCATTCTTGCCCAAAATGGATGCTGTAAGCCTTTGGGATAATACCATTTTCACAGATATGAAGTGATATCTTATTGTTGTTTTGATTTATATTTCCAAAGTAACAAGAAAGTAGGAACGTCTTTTCATGTGCTTGTTAGTAATTTGTATGTCTTTGAAGAAATGAGTATTCAGGCACACATGGTAGAGCAGTGGTTAGTCAATCACCTCCTAAGAAGCAAGCCACATGCACCTGGGTTCAAATTTCTGACCCAAAGGGAAGAACCAATGTGAATAACTACATTTTTAAAAAAGATGCTTATCCCTCTCCCTGCCTGCCTGCCTGCACACAATCACTCATGTCTGTAACTTTCCCTTGGGGATACAAAAAAGCAAGAGAAAGAAATATCTATTCAAATGTTCTGCCCATTGTTTTTATCTTTCTGTAGTTGAGTTACTTTTTATTTCTTTATGCATTTGGATATTAAGTCCTTGTCAGATACATTATGTATTATGTGTAGGTATCTTTCAGTGAGTAGGATGTCTTTTTTGTTATGATATTTACTCTGTACAGTACATTTTTATTTTGATTTATTCCCATTTGTTTATTGTTTTGTTTGCTTTGCTGATGAATTTGAGTTCCCTAAAACTTCCGTAAGTCCAATGTCATAGAAAGTATTGCTTATGTTTTCTTCTAAGTATTGCATGGTTCCCAGTCTCAAATCTAGTACACTAATCCATTTTGAATTATTTTTAAAGGAAAGGTGCAGATAGGAATGATGGTTAGCAGGCAGGCAGGAAGGCAGAGAGAGTGAGGAAGAATCACATAATTTATTTAATTTAGTTGTTTATCCCAGTCAATCACACCAATCCCAGGTCTTAAACTTGGGACCTTAGGATGTATTCGAACTGGGTACTGACTGCTAGGCCACCAGACCACCCCTAAATTACTTTTTGTGTGTGCTATTAGAGAGTGGTCTAGATTTATTCTTGTGCATATGACTGTCCAGTTTTCCCAGCACCATTTGTTTAAAACACTTTCTTTTCTTTATCCTATGCTCTTGGCTTACTTGTTATAAATTAGCTAACCATAAATGTGAGTCTGTTTCTGGTGATTCAATTATATACTACTAATTTGTGTGTCTCTTTGTATTTGAGTACAATATAGTTTTGATGACTATCACTTTGTAGTATAACTCAATATCTGGGAATGTGATACTGCCACTTTTGTTCTCATGATTGCTTTGGCTATTTGTGTTCCTTTTTAATTCTATACAAATGTTATTGTTTTCTATTTCCTTGAAAAATTCCAATGGAATTATTAAGAGTGTATTAAGCTTGTATATTGCATTCAGTAAGATGGCCATGTTAAAAGTAATCATTCTTCCCAATCATGAAATATATTTCCATCTTTTTGTATCTTCTGTTTTTTTATAATTAAAGTACTGGGATCAATAAAAGGGAAGCTTAGTTTAGATTATCAATGCCTCAGCAGGGGAAAAACAATAATGCAGGTGCCTGAAATGCTAGGTACTGGCCCTGCAAGGAAAACCTTGGCTGGTGGGGCGGGTGTTTGTTTCCCTCACTAAGGCTCAGGAAGAAGTCAAGAGGCTGGATAGTAAACTAAAACCTTTTAAATGTAAAATCACTTTGTAAACAATGATTCCTAGAATGGCCGATTTACTTCTTATATTTTTTCTGTGAATGACTTCCTTGTGTAATGACAATAAATACTCAAGGAGTCAGTGACTCAGGGTGGCAATTTAGGGTGACAGTTCCCCAAATTGTTCATTCCCTGACCCTGCTTTCTTTCTATTTTGGTCTTTTTCTTTCTTTTTCTTCTCAATCCCTTGAAGCCCCTCCCTTCAAGTTCATTCCCTGGGAAAAAGCCTGACATTAAAGGAAATGTACAGTCAGGAATGAGAGAGGAGGAGCAAACATTCATTTATTTTAATTTATGTGTTCACACTGGCTGTTTCCTTCCAGACCTAGGACTTGAACCTAAGGGTATATGTCCTTGTTCTCCTTTGGAGGAAATTGACCTAACCACTCTTCCACCAGGGCATGTCCATGTTTAATAAAAATTTAATACTTTTCATCGTGCTGGTCTCTCACTCTTGTTAGTTTCATTCCAAGTTATATTTATTTGTTTCAATTAAATTGAAATGGGAGTTTTCTTGACTTCCATTATCTTTTATCATATTATTTGCATATGAAATACAACAAATTTATGTATATTAATTGTGTAGCCTATCACTTTATTGTATTCATTAATTCTAGTAGTTTTTTGCTGGAGTACTTAGGGTTTCCTTCATATATTAACATGTTATTTGCAAACAGTGATAATTTTACTTCTTTTCCAGTTTGGATTTCTTTTATTTCTTCTTGCTTATTTGCTCTGCCTTGGACTTCCTGAATGAGTTCAAACACCACTGGAGAGAGTGGACAGCTTTGTCTCCTTTGTGATCTTAGAGGAAACAATTTCAATTTTTCACCACTGAGATAATGTTGACTGTTGGTTTATCACATATCACTTACGTTATATACCTTCTATCTCAATTTTATGTGAAATGCCTACTATAAATGGGTGCTGAAGCTTGTCCAATGTTTTCTCTGCATCTGTTGATATGATTATATGATTTTTTTTTGCTTTTATTGACTGGGATATTGCATTAAAAATTTGCTTACTTTGAACTATCCTTGTATCCCCAGGACAAATCTCCTAATTTGAGATTAAATCAACTTCAAATGTATAAATTAATGAACTATATTAATTAATGGTTAATTAATCAATATATGCATTAACCATTTTAATGATAAACTCAGTGGTACGTTGCAAAGTCACTGAGTTAAGCAACCATTACTTTTTTTAGTTCTTGTGTTCAAACATGCATTCAGGTGGACCCACTGTGCCTGAGCTATTAAGGCACAGGCAGCATAAAGGCCAAGGAGTCAGGTTCCTGACCTATGTTTCAGGGTGGAGGGCAAAATACCATTCAACTACTAATATGCTTTTTCTGTGTCTATGGATTTACCTATTCTTATAAATGGAATCATACAGAAAATATTTTTTGGTGTCTGGTTCTTTCAGTTACCATAGTATTTTCAAGGTTCATGTATGTTGTAGTATGTATTAGTAACTCAGATTTTTACAGCTAATTATCATTCAATTTTGTGTGTATATCACATTTTTCATCCTGTTCAGCCTTGATGGGTGAACTTCTTATTAAACACACTTGGCTGTTGTGGATATGCTGCTGTGAGCACTTGTGTACACACGTTTGAATACCTGTTTTCCACTCTTTGGGATAGATGCCTCGGAATAGAGTTCCTGGGGGTATGTCATTCTATGTTTAATTTATTGTAAAGAAAAATTGCATGCAGGACTGAAGACAATTAGGCAGGCAGGCAGGCAGACAGGCAGAGAGAGAAAGAGGAGGAAGAAACTAGTTGTTCATCTTGTTTGTTCCCAACCAGTCCTGGTTCAAGAACCTGTCTCCTTGGGTTTTACAAGGACTATGCGTCTGAAGCCACAGATTTAATGGCCTGAGCACCCAGGGCATGCCATTTTATGTTTAACTTTTAAGAACTGCCACACTATTTTGCCTGCTGGCTACAGTCAAGTTGCTCCACATCATTATCGGCACCTGTTACTTTTTTAAAATACCCTCCCAGATGTACAAAATGATACCTTATGATGGTTTTCACTATCATTGTCCTAAAGCAAATGAGGTTGAGGATATTTTCATGTATTTTTTTTTTTTGACATTCAGTATCTCCTTTGAAAAGTGCAGATTCGAGTCCATGGCACAGTTTTTACATTGGACTGTCATTTTGGTGGTGAAGTGTAGCAGTGATGCTGTACTCCAGTAGGAGACCCTCATCATGGATACGTGATTTGCAAGATATTCAACTCATTAGTTGTCTTCACTTTTTTTTATTCGCAATTCAAAAGCAAATTTTCCCCAACTCTTAATGATTGGAAATACACTAAATGGAATAGAAGCCGTAGAATCCTTTCCTTCATATCAGGACCAGAAGTTAAAAAAATCCATGAGGATTATTGGAGATGCATATCATTTATCTAAAGAAAATAAAAGCTATAGAGAGATTCCCTGAATATTAAGAATTTGAGGAGCACACTAAACTTCCTTTAAACCTGCTTCTCCTCAAAGATGTCAGACATTCAGGTGTGTGCACTCAATACCAGTCATTGTTACACAAATTAGGGTTAATGTCTTAAAAATATCCTGCTATCCTAGCACTACGTGTAGAGAGATAATTGTCATGATGTTTTTGTCGAAAATTATTTCATCCTACACGTATGAGTTTGTTTTCTAATCTCAGTGATAATCTGTTCCTGTATATGACTGTCCTTATAACTCTTACTACACATTTTTACATTGTTCCTTTCAGCTCCAAAATTTAATTTAATTTGTTATGTCATTTTTACCCCTTTATTAAATTCTATTTGGTGAAGCATCATTTTTTTGTTTTGGTTCTTTGTCTTAATTTATAACATTACCTCTTTAGTCATGTGTAAACAATTTAAGTCAATCTAATAAGCCTTGGATTTTTGGAATAATTTCTATTTAATTTTTCCATGTTACTATGCATATCACATTTCCTAATTTTAAATACAATTTTTGTTTATTTGGTATGTGCATAGCTGGTCTCCTGGGAGTTTACTATTACTCTTCATTGATTTCTGATCTTTGTCTAATGATTCATTTTAATAACAGCCCCTGAAATCTGTGTTCTGTTTCATCTTGGCAAAATGAAAGTGACAGAAATGGCTTGAATTCTGGAACAAAGGATAGAAAACTAAAAATACTCTTAGTGTTTGTCAATTGGCTGTGAGTTTGCCTTTCCTCCACTGTATAGCCAGGCCTTTTACTGCTCTTCCATAATCTTCATTTTCTGCTTGAGTGAATCCAGAAGGGCAGCAAGGTGAAAGTTCATGGTCCTTTCTGATCTGTGCAAGTATCCACCTTGGGATTGCTTGTGGACTTTTGAGGCCCGAGAAAATGATTGACATTTTTGGAGCTTGTGTTTCCCTATAAATATTCCCAGCCCATTTCTTCATAGTCTGCTCAATGTGTCTACTCTTTGTTTTTACTCTATCCCCATTTCTTGGTCTCATGTAGCAAAAACATCACATCCATACACATCAGAAGAAGTAACATCGGATGCTAATTTATCCTTTGGTACTTTAAAGTTGGATGAGATAAAGTGAAATCCATGTATCAATACTTGAGGAAGCTGTCAAGTAGAAAGAAACAGGCATTGGCAGTACTTTGAGAACAAGATATGTGTTGCTCCTTTTGGCTCTAGCAACTTGCTCAAGAATTTCATCTTGCCATGTATAAGGCTGAAACTGATTTAGAGGATTTGAACCTGGAGAGCATAATTGTTATACATGCAATTAAAATGCCACAATCCTCTAGGTGAAACCCAGCCATTTCGTTCTTAAGTGTTCATTAGCTATTGCATTTTTACCTGATTTCTTATTCTCAGTTACAATAGTGATAGCTCTCGGGTGGGAAGGAGCACTGAAGTTCCCTATTCCATCATAACTTGTGATATCCCACACATTTTTCTTATGAGAAACTTTTCCACTTTATTTCAGAATTGGATTTGCAAACGAAAACCAAAGATTCCACATCTCTTGTATTTCTATGGAAAAAACACCAAATGGAATTCTACTGGTAAAATATTTTCTAAAAAATCAAGCCCTTTCTGGGACAGAAGTAAAAAAATCCATGAGGATTACCGAAGATGAACATTTTCCCAGAGTAAGGCTACCTGAAAAATTATCTAAGGTACTTTATGAGAGTCATGTACTGACCCAGTAGTAGTAACTTTATTTACTTTAATTAAAAAATAGGGCTCAATGTCTGTACACTTAATAGATGTTATATTATGATAATGTTTCCAGTATATAAAATTTGTGATATTATAAAAACTTTGTTATTATAAGGAATGTGAAAATATATTTTATCATGTATTCTAGTCAACACACGTGAAACAATGTAGTGGTAAAATGATATGACTCATGCCTGTGTGGGGAAAAAGTGCATAAGAAACCCAATTGAGATGAAAACCTTCAGTTAGAAAACATGTAGAAATGACTTTTTGTTGTCTACATATTAGTAAGATCGTCTGACATTTGCGTTTCTCCTTATGACTTATCTCACTTAGTGTAATCCCCACTACTTCCATCCATGTTGTTTAAAATGGCAAGGGTTAATCATTTTCAGTGCTGTGTAGTATTCCAGTTTATACATTCATTCCATTTTATATATGTATAAAAATAAATATATATAATAAATTCTTGGCTTTGTAAATAATGCTTCATTAAACATTAGGGGTGCTTATATCTCTGAAAATTAGTATTTTTGTGTGTGAACAACATTTGGTAGAATTTTAAAGTACAGCTGAACTATCATGTTATTTTAATATTTATTTGAATTACTCATGCAGTCTTTTATTTCTACTACCTTATTTTTAAACTAACATTCAATGTTTTTCCTACATTTTATCTTGTTAATGTATGCTTTTTGTTTTCTGTAATTACATTGGAAAGGGCTCACTGGTATAGCCTCATGGTTCAGGTGTTAAGTCTGCAGCTCTGGTGTAGTGCACTTAAATTCCACAGACTTGAGTCTGTGAACTGGGCTGCATGGGGCAACCAAAATGAATAATGAGATAAATAAATAAATGTTTCTTCCCTATCTTTTCCTTCCTGCCTGCCTGTTTACTTGACTTTATTTCTGTCTGTGGCCTTCCATTAAAAAAAATAAATGGATGCACAATCCAGTTCTAGCCCTTTAATTCCTGTCCCTGTAAATCTTTTATATATAGAAAGTGTTGCTCCTGCCCTAACAGTGGTGGACAAGTAGCTGCCTGGAATAGCTATCATCAGTCTAGTGTGACATAAAGGCTCCTTCTGGGAACAGAGCCAGTCCTATAAAGATACATTGTCAGGAGACTGGCGGCCAAAAATCAAGTAAGAAAACAAAGGAATCTTCACTAATTGTCTTGCTACTATGAATTGACTGAGTATGTTAAGCATTCAATGGAGTTGAATGGTACAGAGGCCCATAAAACTTCTATGACTGGGCTCACCACAGACATTTCTGGTGAAGCAGAAAATGTGCTGGAGTCATCAGCTGACAGGATCACTACTGAGTAGTGGGTGGAGTGGGCCTCCAGGCCCATCAGGAGTCTCTGCCCTGTGACTGCTCCACTTTGTTCTCTGAGGGTGGACAGGAATTTAAGGATAATGCAAAGAGCCCTGGGTTAGAGTTGACCTGGTCATGGGCATTATAGCCTTGCAAGCCCATTTGCATCCTGCTGGCTGAGCTGATCACAGCTCCTTTTCAGTAGGACACTTAGCAAAGGCTCAAGTACCACTGGGAGTGAACAGAATTCATAACAGCATGAAGAAAATGCTGCCCTCACTCCACACTTGGAAGATGGAAGTCAGTCTCTCACTTGGTCTGAGCAAACTTCACCCTGAGATGCTCTGGTGCATTTGACCCTCAGTAGAGGATGCTTGTCGATGTGGCTCAAAATGAAAAAGTGCAGGTGGAAGAGGGTCCAGAGGTTGTAAGAAAAGGGATTGTGACTGCAATCACCCATGTGCTTGCTGTGCATTGACAGGATTGACCACTCACTTTACTCAGAATTCTACCCAGCCCACAGTGTGATGTGCCTGAGGCTGCTTTTGCATTGTGTCTGACGCTTTGCTGATGTACTGAGCCTCACGCAGCCATCATTGTGTTGGAAGAAAAAGCCAAAAAAGATCCTAACCTTGTGGTAGGCACTTTATTCCATACATGCAGAAGTCTAAATGCAGCCAGGATGTGGTCCAGGGTTTATTACAATGAACAACTGACTTCTTGTTGCCAGCCCCATTCTGATTTCACCTGCTTCTTCTCCACCTCTGATTTCAAATAGGACCCTTACAGAGTCTCCTTTGCTGGTGCTCCACCAACATTCCTTCTGCTTCTATGCTTCCAATCTATTTGTATTGCATTAACTTTTATTTACATGTTAAAATAGACTCATATGTATAGTTTCCCCATAGATCCAGTTTCAGCATTCCTCAGATACATGTCAACAACCCTGCCCTCCACCACATCAACAAGTGAACATTGTCCAAGTGGGTTCTGCCACCACTTGCCCCACTCACCCCTGTCCCATTCCATATTAATAATTTCTGTTCTATTGCAAGTGTCCAAGGGTTGGTTATGGTTCATCTGTTCCTTTGCTTTGTCTACTCTCATTTCACTTATCACTGAGGTCCTCTGGTATCTTTCTTTATTTGACTTATTTCACTTAGCATAATCCCCTCTAGGTCCATCCATGTTGATTCAAATGACAGGATTTCATCTCTTCTCAGGGCTGCTTAGTATTCCATTGTTTATATAGACCACATCTTCTTTATCCATCATCTGATGTTGGGCACTTAGGTAGTTTCCAGTTCTCAGCTATTGTTGAATAGGGCTGCAGTAAATATGGGGGTGCATAATTCTCTGCAAATGAGTATTTTTGTGTCTTTTGTGTAAACAGCCAGATATGGCTTCGTGGAATCATGGGATTTCCACCTTCAACTTTTTGAGGAATCATCATACTGTTTTCCATAGGGGTTACACCAATTTGCACTCCCACCAGCAGTGAAAAAGTGTTCCTTTCTTTCCATGTCCTTGCCAGCATCTGTTGTTCTAGAGTTTTGGATAATAACCAGTTTTAGGAGTAATGTAATGTGATATCTCATTGCTTTGATTTTCATTTCCCTGACAGCCATGGAGTAGGAACAACTTTTCATGTGTCTGTTGACCATCTGTATATCCTCTTCAGAAAAATGTCTCTCCAATTCCTCTCTATTTTTTATTGTTCTGTTTTCCTGATTTTTGAGCTTTATGAGCTTATGACAGACATATATATATATATATGAATACATATATTCATACATGTTTATATAAAGTCTTGTTGAGAAATATGGAACACAAATATCTTATCCGGGTTAGTAGGTTGTCTTTTTGTTTTGGTAATTTTTTGTTTTTGTTTTTTGTTTTGCTGTGAATATTTTTAGTTTCATGTAGTCGCAGTTGTTTATTTTTCATTTTGCTTCCCTTGATGCTGGAGTTGAGTTCCCAAAGGCCTCTCTAAGACTGATGTCATGGAATGTCTTTCCTATATTGTCTTCCAATAATCTTATGGTTTCTCGTCTATGTTCAACTCTCTAGTTCATTTTGAGTTAATTTTTGTGACTGGTGTTAGTTATCTGGCTTCATTCTTTTCCATGTGGCTGTTTAGTTACCCTACACAATTTATTGAAGAGACTTTCCTTTCTCCATTGTATGCTTTTGACTCCTTTGTTGTAGATTAATTGACTGTATGTGAGTGGGGTCAGTTTCTGGTGTTTCAGTTCTATTACACTCATCTGTGCCCTTGTTAATACTCCAATGCCATATAGTTTTGATCAATATCGCTTTGTAGTGTAATTCAGTATCTAGAGTGTAATCCCTCAAGGTTCATGCTTTTTCTCATAATTGCTTTGGATATTCAGGGCTTTTGTTGTTGTTGTTTTGTTTTGTTATGTTGTTATTACATACAAATTTTAAGATATTTTCTTCTATTTCCTGGAAATAAAATGTGGGATTTTAATGGGATTGCATAGAAATATACAGACATTTTTGAAGGTAAGATGGTCATTTTAATGATATTGATTCTTCCCAACCATGAATAGGGGATTGTATTTCCATCTCTTTGTATCCTCTGTTACATTCAAGAAGGACTTGTAATTTTCATCGTACAGATCTTTCACCTCCTTTGTTAAGTATATTCCAAGATATTAGATTCTTTTTACTTCTAATTTAAACAATGTGATTTTCTTGATTTCATTTTCTTCTAGCATGTTGTTTACATGTAAAAATGAAATTGATTTTTGTAACCTGCCACTTTACTGTATCCATTGATTGTTCTAGTAGTTCTTTCAGAGTCTTTAGGGTTTTCAATATATATAATCATGTCATCTTCAAATAATTATGGTTTAACTTCCTCATTTCCAATTTCCTCTTATTTCTTTTGATTGCATAATTGCTCTGCCTAAGACCGCCAGGATGATGTTAAATAGTAGGGGTGAGAACAGACAGCCTTGCTTTGTTCTTGATCTTAAAGGAAATGCTTTCAAATTTTTGCCATTGTCTGTGATGTTGACTATGGGTTTATCATATATGGCCTTTATTGTGTTAAGTTCTGTACCTTCTATTCCCATTTTATGCAGGATTTTTATCACGAATGGATGTTGGATCTTGTCAGACAATTTCTCTGCATTTATTGATCATGTGTTTTTGTTTTTCTTGCCCTTGTTCATATGGTATATTAATGGATTTATGTATTTTGAACCATCCTTGCATGCCTGGGATAGATTCCATCCATGGTGGATGATCTTTTTGATACATTGTTGGAATCATTTTGGTAATGTATTTTGAAAATGTTCACATTATATTCATTAGAGGTATTCATCTGTAATTATCTTTCTTGCTGACTTCTCTGTCAACTTTTGGTATCAGGGTGGTGTTAGCCTCCTAAATAGGATTTGGTAGTGTTCCTTGTTGTTAAATATTTTGGAAGAGTTTGAGAAGAAAAGGTATTAATTATTCTGAAGTTTTGGTAAACCTCATTAGAAAAGCCATCTGGTCCGGGGATTTATATTTAGGGAGACTTTTGATTACCTTTTCAATTTCTTTGCTTGTCATTATTCTGTTTAGGTTTTCCAATTCTTCCAGTTTCAGTCTTGGTAGACTGTATTTTTTCTGGAAATCTTACCATGTCCTCAAGTTTATCTACTCTATTGGCATATAGCTATTCATAGTAGATTCTTAAATGTTTTGGATTTCTTTGGTATCTGTTGTAACTTTCATTTCATTTCTGTAACTCCCCTTTCATTTCTGATTCTAGTTATGAGTTTTCTCTCTCTTTTCTTTTTGAGTCTAGTCAATTGTTTGTCAATTTTGTTTATTTTTTTCAAATAACAAATTTTTGGTTTCATTGATCTGGATTGTCTTTGTTTTCTATTTCATTTATTTCTATTTGAATTCTCATTATTTCCTTTCTTGTACTGATTTTTGGCATTAATCTTTTGTAGTTTTAAATGTAGTGTTAGATTTTTTATTTGTGATTTTTCTTATTTTTCGAGTAGGCCTGGATTCCAGTGAACATCCCTCTTAGTACTGCTTTTGCTATTTTCCATATATTCTGGTAGCTTGTGTCTTCATTCTCACTTTTCTCTAAGTATTTTTTTAAGTTCCTCTTGGATTTCCTCTTTTATTCAAGAGTCACTCAGATGCATATTCTTTAGTCTCCAATTAATTTGGGGTCTGCCAGCTTTCTTTCTGTGGTTGATATCTAGTTTTAAGCCATTGTGGTCAGAGTAGATGCTACAAATTTTTTAGAGAACAAAAGAATAGGAGGAAGAAACATTTGAAGGAAGTGGGAAAGGCACTTTTGTTTTTTTCTTTTGTTTCTACTTGTTCCACCACACCACAAGTTGTGAACTCAGGTTCATGGGCTTTATATGGTACACACAGCAGCCACTGATTTAGTGCTTGAGCTACCAGGGTGCACATAGAAAAAACAATTTAAAAACTATCGTCAGGGGATTATGCAAAGTGAAACAAGTCAAAAGAGGATAGATTCCAGATGATCTCACTTATAGGTAGAATATGAATAGAAAATAACAAAGGAACAGATGAAACATAACCAACGCTGAAACATCTGCAAAAGAACTGAGGTGACCAAAAGGGAACAGGGTGGGCTGGGGCAAATGGTGGTGGAGCCCACTGGACAATGGGGAAGAACATTTGGTGATTTGATGAAGGGCATGGTGTGTTGAAGTATGTCTAAGGAATGGGGAACATATGCATAGGAAATTATTTTAATGTGTAGAATAATTATTACAATAAAAATAAATTAAAAAACTATTGTCAGTGTCTTTTAAATTTTCTCTCCTACACATGAGTAGCAGATAACAATATGTTATTATCGGTATTATGTGTGTTGGAAATACCCTACATGTGGATCATCAGAAGAAAGGGCATATTCTGTTATACTTCTACCATTGGATAATTGAAGAAAGTGGAAGCAATAAGTCTTGAGGTAGATGCCACAGATTGGGTAAACTTCATAAACATAATGTTAATTGAATTAAGTCACAATAAAAAAGAAAGCTTTCCATTGTAATGCAGAGCCTATTAGAGAATGTGTATTTGCTCTCTTGCTAATAAAGCATTATTTATTGAGTACTTTATACAGCACATTTATTAACTCACATTGGGAGATAGGAATTCAGATATAATTTAAGAAGGTGCTCTTCTCAGGGTCTCACTGTGCTGAAGTGAAAACATCAGTGAAGGTGTTAGCTTCTTATTCTTTTAAATTCTTCCCTTAGCTCCAGATCTTGAACCCAGGTTGATGGGTTTTATATGGCCTGCACCTTAGCCACTGAGCACAGTAGTGTTTTATTGTTATTCTTATTCTTCTTATTTTAATTGGGATACTTTAAGCAAACTGAGTATACAGAGGGAAGAATTTGAATCACTCAGGTAATTTGTACAATTAACTGCATTATAGCAGTATGAGTTCTTGATATTTACCAATAAAATTATTTTCACAATAATATCAGCTCTAGAGGCCACATCAAGTTTTTATCCAAATGCCATTTACTTACTTAAAGCATTAAGTAAAGTGTCTCAACCTCAGACAAGGTCTGAGCTCTTCTCTAAAGAGTTCCAAGCATTCAGTCTACCAGTGTAAACCCCCTAGTGATGAACTGAACTCAACCTCATAAATGCAGATCACCATTGACTCCAAATTTTAGTCATTCATCATAGTAAACTCTTATAGCATCCCAAAGTCCATGAGCTATTACAGTAAATCCATACTGTTATTATAGTAAGTGTTCTGTATCAGAGGGCCTATTTATTTTTGACATGTTTTGGTCTAAGAAACTTAGATTTCATTATAGTAGCTTTTGTCTTATTTATTCAGATGAATAACTGCATTGTGAATTTACTTTTGTTGCCCATAAGTTGCTATGTAATAGAGTAAAAATCTGCATGTCATTTTGGGAATGTTTGGTTAACAAATAGAAATTTCTATAATAGAGCACTAACTGGTAGAACGTATTGTCTAGAAGGGTAAGGAAGCAATGGATAGTAAGGGTGAATATGTTATTGTAGGGAGATAAATATCTTTTGTTTCATCTAGGTTGATTTTGAGTGTATGTTGAACAGTTTGTGAGTTTCTGTGGTTATCAGAAAGCATCAACTAAACACTTAAGATTGTACATTTGTTTGCAAATAATTATCATTTTGTATAATAATCACAAAGGTAACTCATTTCATGCAGGGATTACCTGAATAAAGGCATTTGTGGATGCATTTCTCCACAAGACCTGCTGATTTGAAGCCCTGTTACTAAGTACAATTTGGGAAGGCAGGACACAGTATTGTTGTGACCATGTTTCTGAACTTTAGTCTCCAAATGCAGAATAAGGACTATGTGTATATGAGAATGCGTGTGGTTCACAGATAATGAACCAGAGTTAAACATTCACTGCCACCATTTGATCACCATGTTGTCAGTATTTGGCGGGGAGGGTCTCAGTTTGATTTATTAAAAATTACATCGATTTTTAGCAGAAAGAAGGTAAACTATATATATTGAAGGTTAAATGATATACAAAAAGCATAAAAATGTGTGAAGGAAATAAAGATAAAAAATAAATGTGATGAGAAGAAAAAATAATAGATAAGAAAATGTCCTTTTCTCAAGACTTAGAAGAGATAAAAGTTTGTGAAGTGTCATATGGTGTTGCCTATTAACTTAATTTTTGTAAATAGGAAGAAATGAATGGAAGGAGAGTGTCCCACTTGTTCCCAGGAATTGAACTTGAAGGGAGGGGGCCGCGAAGGATTGAGAAATAGAGAGAAAGAAAAAGACCAAAATAGAAAGAAAGCGGGGTCAGGGGGCGAACAGTTTTTGGGGAACTGTCACCCCAAAATGTCATGCTGAGTCACTGACTCGTGTATTTATTGTCATTACACAAGGAAGTCATTCACAGAAAAAATACAAGAAGTAAATCAGCCATTCTAACACACATTGTTTACAAAGTGATTTTACATTTAAAAGGTTTTAGTTAACTATGCAGCCCTTGACTTCATCCTGAGCCCAGGGGGAGAACAGAACCACCCCCAGCCAAGGTTTTCCTTGAGGGTTGGGTACCTAGCATTCCAGGCATGTGGGTTATTGTGTTGATGTCCCCGCCAAAGCATTGATTATCTAAACTAAGCTTCCTCTTTATTGATCCCAGCAGGAGAGAATGAAGGAACATTTTTTAAAGGACAGGCACAGGAAAGATTGAAAGCAAGGAGGCAGGCAGAAAGGCAGGAAGAGAGAAGGAAAATGTACTTTATTTGATTTTCATTTATTTGTTCGTCTTGGTTGTTTTCCCACAGCTCTGAGTCTGAAACCAGAAGCTTTGGGATATATGTGACTACGACACAGTGGACTAAACCAGTAGACCACTGGAGCATGCTGGGAAGAATCTTGTATATTTTAAAGTAAGGCGTAGATGCCTATGAAGGCAAGTAGGCAATCAGGAAGAGGGAGGAGTAAGAAGCACCCCCATTTTATTTCCATGTAGTTGTTTACATTGGCTGCCTACCCCCTCTCCCCCCACCACACACTTGGATCTGGGACCCAAACCCAGGGAAGGAAAAGGAGGAAAAATCACCTTAATTTATTTATTGGTCCTTGCCCTGTTCCTACCTGCCCCTTGGTTATGGTTTTGCATCCTGCACGTTATATAGAGCTTTGTCTATTCATTTGGTTTGTATTCCACATGCAAGTGAAGCCATCCTTTACGTCTCATTCACTTCGTCAACATTTTATTTAACATAATCAACTTCAGTTCCACTAAAGTTGTTGTACAAGGCACAATTTTAGGTTTTTTCAGCTGCATAGAATTCCATTGATTATATAAACCCCAGCTGCTTTATTCAATCATCTGTGATGGACACTTAGGTTGTTCCGATGTTTTCACTACTGTGAATGATACTGTTATGAACATATTGATGCAAATTTGGTTTTGGATTAGTGTTTTGGCGATCTCTGAGTTTATGCCTACAAGTGCATTGATGAATTGAATGGAAGATATATGTCTCTCTTTTCTTTTTCAAGGAATCCTTATACTGTGCTCTAAAGAGATTGTACTTTTTATATTCCTGCCAATTGTGTAAGAGGGCTCCTTTTCGCCACATCCTTCCCAACAGTTGTGTCTACTCTTTGTGATATAGCCCACTCTGACTGGTGTAAGTTGGTACGCATTGTGGTTTGATTTGCATTTCTCCGACAATGAGTGACGTGGAGCATGTTGTCCTGAATCTGTGTGCCATCTGTGTGTCTTCTCACAGAGTTGTCTATTGAACTCTTCTCCCCCTTTTTTAATGGGCTGCTGGCTGATTTGTTGTTCAGGTGTTTGAGCTCTTATATATTTTTGATGATTAAGCTCTTACCTGACTTAGGCTGTGCCAATACCTTTTCGTGTTATGTGGTTTTTATGTTTGCTTTAGCAGCTTTCTTTTGCTCTACAGAAGCATCTTAGTTTTGATGATAGTTTCATTTTAGTTTTCCTGGCTGTATGTGTCACCATCCCAAAGATGTCTCTGAGGTTGATGGAATGGAATATTTTTCTAATGTTTTCCTCTATTTTATGATTTCAGGTCTTACATCCAACTATTTTATTCCATTTTCTGTTAACTTTTTGTATGTTGCCAACAAATTATGTAGTTTCATTTACTCACTTATTTACAGGTGACTGTCTAGTTTTCCCTGCACCACTTGATGAATTTCCTTACTCCAGAGTTTTTGGCTCTTTTGTCATAAATTCATGGCCCAAATAGATGGCTATATCAACATCCTATCATTGATAACTATAGTAATCATCACTTCATAGTTGATTAAAACAATTCTATTAAGCTGGCCACCAGACTTGTTTGAAGCTATATTGACAGATTTTCTTTCTCCTTTTGGTATTACAACAGCCAGGAACTTGATTTTGATGTATTGTAAACTACATCAGAATCCGTTACAATTGATATAGCCAAAGTTCTCACCTATATTGCCTTTTTTTTTTTTACAATAATATCTTCAATGTGAAAACAAAATGAATTTTTCTGTGTTTAGAGTATCAAATTATAATTCTGTCCCAAAACTCACCTTATAATTTTCTTTTAATTTAGATTGGGTAATACATCTGAGAATGAAAGACTCAACAATGCAGAATGCTCATTTTGGGAGAATGATATCCAATCAAATAGAAAGGATAAGATCAGTAATTTTGAAAATTATTTCTCATTGTCCTCATTAAAATGCTAAGTAATTTCTTTAGAAAGAATGTTGAGTGCAGAGGTTATACATTTACTAGAGGTGACTTTTACCCAAGGGGAAAAAAGCATGGCAATGTATCCTCAATATAACACTTTCGGGTTATCAAAAACATTCCTTGCAATGTGGGTTTAAGTATTCCCACAAGGAGGATTCCCTCATACAGTAACAGATATTGGATATTTTAAAAATCTCTTAAAAAGTAAAAAAAAATATTATTAGGAAAAAAGCTTTTTTTTTTTTTTTACAACACATGTAAGTAGAACTTTTAATCCTCTATCCATTGACACTGCCTCAGAAATTGGTTTTACCTACTCACCTGAGAGCACAAGTAAAAGTTGAGGATTCACTCTTTCCTTACTTTCATTCTTCACAGCAAGTCCAGTTTACTTCACCTTCATAATATATTCCAGACATCTCTACTCCATCTCCCTAGCTACTGTCCCAGGTCAAATCTACCATCACCTCTCCTGTGTATCTCTCCCTTAGCCTCCTGAGTGATCTTTCTGCTTAAAAATGCTCATTATTTTTACAGGAATCTTTCTTAAGTGAGCCTGAATCATATTTGTAATGTAGTATGTGTATGAATTGAAACAGAAAATCTTCAATGATACTTTAATGTTTCTATTTAAGATAGGTGGATACAATTAATAATCTAAGATCTGTGTGTATTGTCCTCATCCATTTATCAACAGGAAAGAATCCTAAAGAAGTGGACACTCAGTGATTGTGAGAAGCTGGGAAAAGACTTCTGCCTAGGGGTGCAGAGAAATAAAAATGAAGAAAACTCTGAAATGGATGATCCATATGGGCAAAGCGTCCTTACTCTGCAGAAGGAAACCTCACTAGCAAAGTCTTCATGAAGTCTGTTGAACATACTGAAGCCCTTTCCTTGTGAGGAATGTGAAGAATCCTTTAGAAGTTCCATATTACTTCACATTCATGATCAAATACACACTGTTATGAAACTTGGGAAACGTGGGAAAGTAAGAAACATGGGAAAGAATTTAAACGCTCTTCTCACCTTAACATTCACAAGGAAGCTCTCACTGGTGAAAAATGCTATGTATGTAAAGAATGTGGGGATGCCTTCTCTTGATTATCTCACCCTAGGGTTTACATAAAATCTTACACTGGAAATAAGACATTTAAGTGTGAAACGTGGGAAAGCCTTTGTTACATCCTTTGTTAATGAGGCATTTGAGGTCTCACACAGGGTTGAAGTCTGCATATAATATACTTGGGGAAACATTTATAGATGCTTCATTCATTACTACTCACAAGATCATTCACACTAGAAAGAAATCTTATCCATGTGAAGAATGTGGGAAATGCTTTATAAGTTCTAGAGACCTTAATTCACATAAGAACCCAATCTGGAGAGAAACCTCATACAGGTTAGGAATGTGGAAAAAGTCATATAAAAGTTGGATATCTTAAGATTCACATGCAGATACACACTGGAGAGAAACCCTACAAGTGTCAGGGAGGTGGCAAAGTTTACATACATTCTAGACACCTCCAGATTCACATGAGAAATCACACTGGAGAGAATTCCTATGTAAGTAAGACATGTGGCAAAGGTTTTGTATGTTATGATAACCTTAAGGTTCACATGAGAACCCATATTGGAGAGAAACCCTATCAATGTAAGGAATGTGGCAAAGGATTTACACGTTGTGGGGAGCTGAAGGTTCACATGCAAAACCACATTGGAGAGAAACCATATCAATGTTAGGAATGTGACAAAAAATTTTCATGTTGTAGAAGGCCGAACGTTCACATGTGAATCCATACTGGGGAAAAAAGCCTTATAAATGTCAGGAATGTGGCAAAACCTTTATTCAATCCCCTCACCTCTTGTCATATGGAAACACAAAGTCTTTTAAATGTGAAACGTGGGAAAGTCTTTGTTACATCTTGTATGTTTACTAGACTTATTAGACTTCACACTGGACAGAAGCCATAGAACATATGCCATGTTGGAAAGTCTGCGTTTCCCAAAACCCTTGTGATGAGACCTCTACCCCTGGGGAGGAATCCTATCAATGTAAGACAAGAGATAGAATCACAGGTAGTTTCAATTCTTTGTGAAGGTATGCAAGTCCTACACCATTGTCCTTTTACAAATGACAGGTAGTTGGAAAACCATCAGAAACTACTCATAACCCAGTGATGGGATCCTATATAGCAACTGTAGTGATTGTATTAATGAGCATAGAAGGCCCTTCATTTTTTTCTTCAGTGAAATGATACATTTTTTAAATGGAAAATTTCATAGAGTGGCGAGAAATACTGCTCAGGATGTGGGGAATTTGTAGCTCAGCTGCGAACTTGAATCTTCACTTGTCATCCTGCTGTGCAGAAACGCTGAATAAAATAACTATTGCAGAAACATTCCTATTTTCCATCAGATGAGTTTTCTATCTTAATGAATATGGAGTGATTCACAGACAAGAGTTCCAGAGTCTGAAATCTTAGTTTATGCATTAATTTTATTTTTTCACTATTTGAGGTGCCACCAAACGGTTTCACCAAATTCTTGCAGCAATTTACATTCCCACCAACAATGTACAGGGTCCCATTTTCTCCACACTCTTAACGAAACTTTTGACCTAGGTTTCTGATGTGGGGCATTGAACATGTGTGAGATGATAACATGATGTGCATTTTCCAAATAATATGTGATCAGCATTATTTTTCTTTTTTTTAACAAGAGGTAGAATACAAAAAAGGAGGGGAGAGGAGAAAGAAGCATTTTTATTATTTTTTACCCTCCGTGTCTGTCTTCACATGGACCACACCCCAGTTATCTCGGTTGCTGGAGTCACAAGTTCACTCCCCAGCACTTTTTCATGTTGACCATCTATGGTCTTCTGAAATGTCTTCTCAGGTCTCACTATCGCATCATTAACCTTTTTGTTTAATTCTATGAATTATTTCTATATTTTGAAAATTATACCCTGTCAGAGGTATACTGCGCAAATATCTTCTCCCATCCACTTGAATGTCTTTTTTTTAAATTGGTAGTTGTCCTTGCTGGGTGTGTCTTTGTGTGTGTGTGTGTGTGTGTGCGCACGCATGTGTGTGTTTTGTTTCCTAGTTTGACAGTCAAATTTCTTTACTGTTTTAATTTTTTGGTTGCTGGAGGTGAGTCCTTGTAAGCATATCTAATTCATATGTGTTGCCACATTTTACCTGTGTATTCTATGTATTTTATGAATTCAGGGCTTACATGCAAATAGCCAACCCATTTTATATATTTTTTAATTTGTAACGTTATAGAGCAATTGTCTGGTGACTGTCCCATTTTTCTTCTAACCATTTGTTGAAATGAAATGACTTGTTTCTCATTGTATACTTTGGTTTATTTATCTTAATTTAACTGAACATATATGTGTGAGTTTATTATCTGGAGTGAATTGTTTCTCTTCCATTGTTTCATGGGTCTGTTTATGATTCTAAATTGTACTCCCCCAAATGTTAACATTAACTAAAGAACATATACTTTTAGCATTGTTTTAGAAACACTTTATATGTCATGTTGTCTAACTTTATACAACACGTTAAGTGTTACAGGGTAACCAATGAGATCGGAGAGACACAACAGAGTTAGGGAGAATTTAAGAGGAGTTTATTAAGCCGGTGGCTGCAAGGGGCAGAGCACAACCCAAATCATGCAGCCCCGAGTTTACTTACCTCAGGGTTTATAAAGGCACATAACTTCCGGGTATTCAAGCTAGTGCAAGCGCAGTTACAGGAGCAGAGCAAAAGCGGTTATTTTTGGCGGGACAAATGGTTTTGCAAGTTTCCGAGACCATGATGTTTTTCTTCCCTGATTAAGATCTTTGATTTTGAAATGACTCTGCCAGAAACATTCTGCGGTTTTGACTAGGACCTTGCTATTCTGTTTCATAAGTTGTGTAAGTCATGACTTCTCATCTTTGGCCATTACCTCCAGTGGTTAAATTATAGCCAACATATGGCTCAGTAGTGATTAATAAGAAAATAATAACACCTGGGTTATCTTAATTCTGAAATGTGAAACCAATCAACATAGGGGCAAAGATTAGAAAATAGTCAAGAAAAGGACACCGCATTCCCAAAGGGCAGCTGACAACTATGGTCCCATTAAAATTAAATTCAAAAGTAGGCACCATCCCCTGTTCCTGGAATGCTTCCAGCCCCTTCCAGAATCTTCAAATGTCAGAGACCCAAACAAGGTTGCTCCCTCCCTTTGTCTTGCAAAAACATTTAACCTGTCATACATATCTCTGGCTGTGGGGAAGACCTTTAAAACAAAAACCCTCTTCCCCTCTTTAATCAAAGAAAAAAATATCCTTGGTTCCTATTTGTGGTTCACAATCTTTATTACTCTGTGGAAAAAGGAACTAAGAGAACATTGGTAGCATTGTAGAATCAATTAATACCCTAAAATATCCATTTTCAACATAGATACCTTGACAGAATAGAAAAATTAAGATATGTGTTGATACTTAACAGGAAATTGATATTAGACCCCAAATTTCCCTAGTTAAAATTAGAATTTATGTGAGTAAAGACCCTCGAGTTTTCAAATATCTAAATTAATCATTCATTTTAATCCTTAATGTTGCTGAAAATCATTATTTTACCTGTCTTTAAAACTTAAATATGGGTGTGTCCTGGTGGCATAGCAGTCTAGGACACCCTGGGCATAGTTAAAATACATCCCAATGTCCTGAATCAAGAGATGTGGGCAAGGAAACCAAGATGAACAAATATATAAGTACTTCTTCACTTTTTTCTCTCCCTATCTGCCCACCTGCTCACTGCATTATATTTTAGGCAATCATCTTATTCCTGAATGTTCTGACAAAACCATGATTTCATCTATATGCAAATTATAATCTTTTGGGTCATTGCCTAAATATTTCTTTCCCTCAGGTTAAAGAACTCTGAACTACCATCCCTCAGATACCAAAAATGTAATTGAAAATCACACAAATTACTTATTTTGGTCTACATCCAAAGTTACATATCAGGACCCTCTTTAGAGTAAAAGACACCACTAAAAAACAGTAACAGAGACACATATTTTTATTGTAAAGCCGATCCTCAATTTTGTAAAAGGGTTTTAATAAGTCTTGTTTGTCTCCGAAAGAGCACGCACAGGTTAATGGAGAGACCTATACATCAAATGGTTGCTTTCAAAATCTAGTGTGACTACTGCTTTCAGCTTACTCTACATTCTTTTAATTTCATAGTTATTCCACAGTTATTCCCACATGGAGGGAAGATTGGAGGTGAATAACATAGTACATAATGTTTCTATACTTTCCTCAAAGGAAAGGTGCAAGCAAGAATGAAGGCAAGCGGGCAAGCAGGCAGGAAGAGAAAGGAGGAATAAGCACTTAATTTAATTTTTTATTCAGTTGTTCACATTGGTTGCTCTCCCCAAGGTCCCTGTTTTCTTCTGACACACAGGAGAACAACCATATAAGGATAATGAGTGTAGAAAAGTCTTCAGAAGGAAATTTATTCATGTTTTGTTCAAGGAAATTCATGTTGGAACAAACCTAGTAAATATATTCAGAATAAAATAGCATCTGACTAACTTTCCTATTATACTGGTCATACACACACACACACACACACACACGCACACACACACCCTCTGTTAAAAGATAATTCAAAGATTTCCACATAATTTTCATTAATAAGTTTTCCTTAAGGTGCATAAGGGAGATCTGGTTCAAGATGTTGAAATATGTAATCAAGCCCACCTCTCCACAGGTACAATTAAAATACACATACTTAGCAAATCTGATCTTTGAAAAGGAACAGAAGATAGCATCTCCACAGAGAGAGGGCACACACATTAATAAGTGGCAGAAGTCACTGCCTTGTTCGAAGAGCCCCAGACTACAGAAAGAGACTAGTGATACAACATTCTGCAGGAGATGAAGGGGTTTTCCTCTAAGCAAGTGCACCCATATCTGAGAACCAGCTTTTAGTCACTGAACCAGAAAACGCGATGTGGCATGAAATCACTGTCTTCTTATGAACAAAGATCCAGCTTCCACCAGATTTGGGCATTGGAGGTCTTCATTGTAGGAAAGTTCCAGGAGGATATCCTCACAACCCCCCAAACCCACCATTACTGAATTTGTTCTGAATTGTTGTTGCTCAGAGTGCTTTTCCTTGGGGGTTCCTGCCAGCCTGGGGCTACAGCTAAACAGCTTTGAAATCTACTGGATACTTCCTAGACCTCCCCGCCAGGTCCCTGAACTTGTTTGCCACCCTCTTTTAAAACTGCCACTCTTCTGAAGGACTGAATAAGTTCTCAGAGTAATGTGCTTCCCTGTGACCAGTTCCCAGCTTCGTCTCTTCTGTAACCTTGGTTGGAACTGTGGTCGACTTAGAGATTGGGCCTAGAACTCTTGGGTCTTTCTCCTTGTGCCTTATTATGCATGCCTGTGATGCAGGGGGAAATTGTGCATTCCTACACCAACCCTACCCTACAGTCTGTACTTTCAGGCCCCACCTCTGGGTGGGCTCTAGAGATTCAACATTCCTGACAAGTGCTGAGATAACACAACTAATGGAAGCCTAGCATTCTAAAGAAATTTTGTTATAAGAAAGGTGAAGTTTTCTTTCATTATCATTAATACCTTGGTCAACATGAGGAAGCCAGGCTGAGTGAAACAATGTGACTCACCTGAATGAAATAGAACTTTTGTGTGAGAAACCTCAGTGAGCGCAAAACTTTCACTTAGAAGACATGTAGGAAAGCCCTTTGGCTATCATTCTGATATCTATTTTATATCATCTAAAAAGTATAATAGTGAGACACAGCTCTAAAGATACATCACATAGTTTAGTAAGGCATGAGAACTCACATTAGAGAAAACCATCTATTGGAAGGGTTGTGGTAAAACTTAGACAATGTTGGGAAAATAATACCGATAAGATACTGAATCCTGGCATAAAATCTCTTAAGTAAAAGATACAGGAAAATATACACTTTCTTCTTGTATGGTTTAGAAACTCAGAATTTAAAAACTCACACCAGGATGATGTCTTATACACATCATAAATTTGTGGAAATTTTGAGGTATTTTCAAAAGTCTCATATGCATATAAAGTCACAAATATTTAAGAAATATTAATAATTGACAATGTGTTAATGATAACATCAGAACACGTAAAAATTAAGAGAAATGCTGTGAGGATAATCTCACTGTGATGTAAATGCTATGAATGTTAGAAATGAGAATAACTTGGGGTACGCATGTGTATGTGTGTGTAGATTTCGGCAGCCAACATTTATCAAAAATCATTATTTACACAGGAGAGAAATGGTATTTGTAGAGTATTTGGGAAACTTAATCTATTTAAATATTACTCTAGTTTTAAAAATTCAACCTGAAAGGAGCAGTACGAATGTAAAAATATCTGAATATATTTTGGTAAGAACATCCTTTCAGAGACTCAGGGGAGATAAATAATTTGAAATCTGGAAAGGTTTTAGGTACTACTGTTCATATGGTAAACCTAAAAATTCTTATTAGAGGCGAAATTAGAATAAATGACACCCAAATAAAATTGTCTTTATGTGTCTTTTATGCAGCAAAAGCAGGGAGCCCCTGAATTTTCCCTGGTAGTTCGTGTTTTGAAATTTAATTGCTTATGATAACACTCCAAATAGAGTTTCCTTCTTTAATACTCATTTCATAAAATGCTGCTTTTGTTCAGAGTCATTTTCAAAGGTTGCCCTATAGTGTCTTCAATTAAACTATGAGCTATTTGGTAGGGAATGTTTTTAATGTTTTAGGTTCTTTATTTCTAATGTATTATGCAAAAGATTTGTATTGTGGGCTCTTGATATTCGTGTTTCTCGTTGGCTGACTGAGAAAATTCTGTCTCTGAGTAGCATTAAGTAGTTTTCACTATCACTTGAGTTTCATCTCTTGTAAATAGAATTCAGACTTATATTCAGGTACATTAAAAAAAATTCCACTTCTCAGGTTTCTTAAATTTTTGGAGATGAAATTTCATAGTGTTTGTTGATGAGAAGGAGGAAGAAGTCATAGGTCTGGATGCTTTGTAAGTAATTTTTGGTGTGTAAGTTTATAGTTATCTGTTTAACTATTTTTAAATGTAACTGCTCAATTAGCCCAATACAACTTGCTGAAAAGTTTCTTTTCTTGACTAGTCATAAATTAACTAAGAATGTATATGAGCATTTGTAAGAGGAAGGAAGACTTCCTCTTCTATTTTTCAAAGGGGAAGGACAGCAAGTAGGGATGAAGCAGACAAGAAGGAAGAGAAAGGAAGACAAGCCATTTTTATGAGATAGTTGCTAATTTTAGTTGTCCATGCACTGGTCTTTGTGTTGCATGTGGACTGCTCCCTAGACACCAGCTTAAAAACTGACCCTCCTGGGTACAATTGTATGCATTTTTATTTCTGGAATCCCAATTATATTTCATCGATTTATGTCTGTTTTCATTTTAGTACAATACTTTTTTGATTCATCACCCTATATTTTTTTTTGAATTTCAGAAATGTGGGAAATGTAGTTTCAGTTTGGCTATTTAGAATTTTGTGTGGTTTTAGACACATTTTAGATTTTTATTCTATTTCCTTAATGATGTATTTAATTATAAATTAAAAGATATTTTTCATCCTGAACTCTGTAATTCGCATATTTGAATGTATACACTCATGACATTTCCTGTGTGCATATGCATTACAGTATGGAAAAGAAGTATATAAGATCTCTATACTACAATTATTATAATAAAATTATTTCATTAATTTTATTAGTGTTTTACTTATTTACTCTGCTATATAAGTTTTCAGAGAATAGGCTCTCTAATCCATTAATGTCTGTCACTCAGCATCGACAATCACCACTCTCATTTTTACCCCTATAATCCCAGTTTTCATCACTTCTATCCCTGGGAACTACATTCTTCATTCAGAGTCCAGAGAATTTTGTTGTATTTCATGATTACCATAATTTTGTTTCTTTAAAATCCACATGCATGAAACTTTCTGGCATATTTTTCTTTTTCTTTCTGGCTTATTTCTCTTAGCATAATTCACACATGTACTATGTAAGTTTTTGCAAAAAGCAAGAATTCCTCTTTTTTAATTATTAAGTAGTATTCCATTTACCAAGTCATCAGTCAATGGACATTGAAGTAGACTGCAATAACTAAGTTATTGTGAATGTTTCTACTATAATCATAGAAAGGCACATATCTATTAGAATTAGTGTCTTTATATTCTTTGAATATATAAATACAAGTGAAATATTTGGATTACATGGTAATTCTGGAGGGTGACTGAGGAATCCCCAGATTTTTTAAAATATAGGCTGAAATGACTTAAAGACCAACCAGCATTTTAAGAGAGTTCACTTTTATGCCTCTACAGTGTAGCTTTCAAGTTAAATAACAAATTACTAAAACATATGAACACAAATTAATGAAAAATCATAAAATGAACAAATTGACAAACCTTCAGATTTAATCAATACTAGAACTCAAATTACAGCTATGACTGGGGATCCCATTACATTTCCAAATTTTACTGCTCCAAATTTGGAAAAGCATAAATAAGAGAAGACTGTTATGCCCCACTTTATTTGTAGTGTTGTCTACATTCCCAAGTCATGATTCCAGTGTCTTAAAATATACCATCTTGAACATGGATACCCTGACACAGTGAAAAAGTATGTAAGTGTTGACACTTACAAAGGACTTGATAAAATGAGACCCCCAGAGATCTCCAGTTAGAATAAGAATACCCGATGTGAGTTAAAACAGGATCTTCAATATTTACAGCTTATTATATAAATGGAATGAATAATTTGCTGATAATTTTCATTTATCCATTAAACAGCCTGACATGGTCCATTCTAAAAACTTAGATAAATAAAAACAAAAGCAAGTGTTCTCTTAGCCCATGGATTAACTGAGAAAACACTGAGTCTGAGGGATTATGCAAAGAACACTGGTAATGATCATAGGTTATCAGACAGAAGAGACTATTACTACATTCCATCTGTTTACCAGATAATTCCTAATGCAAATCAGGACCCAAAGAAGCAAATAATGGATTAAATTACAGGTCATTATCTTAAATCTGGATGCCCCAGCCATCTAATGGCTCCATCTTCACCTTCATTATGAACTGCTGGTCCATTGTCTGAAAACTGCTTTCAATACCTCAATACCTCTGTGAGTCAACAACTCTGTGAATCTCTTTACAGCTACCCTCAAAATAAATGGAAATCATATGTGTCTACATATCCTGATATTATACTTCAAGTCCATGTGGGACTCTCTTCCTTCAGGGTGTTAGACATAATAGTACACAAGACACACATTTCACAATGCAATATACACAACACTCAACTTTTCAAAATTGCTTTTGATAAACTGCGCATGTCCCTAATAGACAACCCAACTGGCTATTTATACTCTGTGACCCACAGGCTCTGGCCCCTTCAGTCCACGCAGCCCCCACCCCCCCTCCCGCTCAGCTGCCTCTGGGCCAAACTTCTCCCCAACCCGCCTTCTAAGGTGAAGACTCACGTTGCTCGTCGTCCTCCAGTGGGTCACTTGTGGGGATCCCCAGGATTAAGAAGGTCATGCAGGCACGTGCAGCAGGTGCCCAGCTGTCCTTCCACGTGCAATGACAAAGGTCCCCGGGTCCCAGTGTCACACCAGGTCCTACTCAGGTCTTCTGCCCTTCTCGGTACTGCTCGTCTATAAGCTGCCCGAGAGTTACTGTGGCCAGGGTTGGAGAAACTCCCAGCTGGGCTAGCCCTGGTCTCTAACACTAACTCAGCTGAAAAATCCTTCACTTACTGATGGGGCCTTACTACACACCTAAAGCTGATACATCTGTAAAAACCCTATGATGTTAAATGTGCGGAAAGATCTTCATTCCTGCACGTATTCTTTAAGAACTCAATATTTACAACACAGAGTGGGGAGGTATTTGAGCATAAAAATGACCATGACCTGGAATTTTCATCTGTGTATTACCATGGAGGGCACCAAGGCAAGGTTGGACAGGAGTTTTTAGAAGCTGAGTTTCTCCTAGATGGGAAGTTTAGAGATGACAACAGCAATTACAAGAATGATGTCAAGATCAGAAAGAATGCTTATGCACATGAGAGTGTGGAAGGACTGAAGACATCTGGTGATGACACTGAAATTAGAAAAAAAGAAGACGCTCTGTGGCCTCCACCTGACAGGGTTGGCTGACAGAAACCTGGAATTATAATTGAAGAGAAACACATTTATTTTGATTTCAGAAATAGGCTCTCTTACTAAATATCAATAACACAGAGATTCTGAGCACCTTCATGATTTTTAGTATTTGATACAGGATCCGAAATATTTAGCATTTAGTCTTATGGATTGCAATTCAAGAGTAATCTGAACTAAGTTGTTTGCTTTTTAAACCATTGTCTACTGTTTTCCACAGGGGTTGAACCAATTTTCATTCCACCAACGGTGTAAAACTGTTCCCTTTTCTCCACATCCTTGACAACATTTGTTGTTTCCAGACTTTTGGAGAATTGGTGTAAGGTTATATCTCATCATTGTTTGGTTTTGCATTTCACTGATAGTCAGGGAGAAGGAACATCTTTTCAAATACCTGTTGGCTGGCCATCTGTATGCCATCTTCACAAATATGCCTCACCAATTCCTGTTCACATTTATTGATTGGAATTTTTCATACTGATCAGAAAAGCTGAAGTTTACCCAAAATTGCCTTACCTGGATAAAAAAACAAATAACTCCCCTCTGATTCCAGTCATTTCACACTTGACTAAGTAGGTCCTATGAGGCCTGGTTTACCCTTAACTCGAAACTATAACTGCAAACTTGCAATGATTTTAATCTGTCTTTCAAAATCCTTCCCTTGAGTTCTAAAGATTAAATTATAGTGGAAAGTTATAAATGTTAGACAAAAATAAAGGACTCTGTCAGTAACCCTGAGTTTGAAGGGATTTTGTCAGGCAAGGGATCCTCCTATAAATTATTTATCACAAGACTCTAGGTTACATAAATGCTATTTCTGCAAAAAGAGATGAAACATTGACAGATCGAAGTTGTTATGTGTTTCATAGATGCATAAAACACGTAACAATACAATAGGACAAATTTTGGTAAAATATAGAAGAAAATCAGGAGTTAGAAAGACTTTTAATAGCTACACAAATGCCACCATGAAACCCACAAGAAACATGATTTTTGAAGAGCCTTTAGAATGAATCTTGAATAAATAAAAATGCCTGCTTCATAAACAATTCACTAACATCGCCAGAGATGACAAAGATAAAATTTTCAAAAATGTGTCATTATATTGACAAGAAGAAAACAATGACTAGAATTTAGCATGTTATCCCAAGGGAAAGATGGAAATAGAGGTAAAACATGGAATTTACTGAATAGAGAAGACACACCAATTCAGAGATTGGTAGTCTTATCAATGCCACTGTGAGATCTGTAGGAACTGGGAGAGGAGGGTAGAAAACTTGTGTGAAGTTCAAGTCCCAATCAGAGTCTCTTACTTCTGGGCCTTTTCCCACCTCCAACCCTTTCTCCATGTCACCCAACTCTACTTGTTTCCCTGACCCATATGACTTTTTGGACATCATAGTGTGGTGTATTTATGAAAGACTCATCAGTGGAAAATTCCTATTTCTAATATTTTATCAATATAAATGAGAGCATAATAAAAAAGAAAACAACCTCAAGAAAAAATACCGTCAACAGAAAATGAATGTTAATGCAAACAAAACTGAAAATACAGTTGCATTAGACTTATTTTTCTTAATGGAAAGTTGAAAGCAGGAATGAAGTCAAGTAGTAATCAGGCATAAAGAGAGAGCAGAAATAAGTCTTTTTATCTGTTCTTCACAATGGTTGGTTCCTCAGGCTTGGGACTCAAACCCAGCAACGTAAGGATGCGCCCCTCTGCAGGCAATTGACCTGATACTCCACCAGAGCATAACCACTGAATAGGTCTTATAGAACAAACCATCATCAAAACCTTGTAGGGAGGCTTTATTTTGTTTGGTTGGGTATCTTACTTAGATACAACTCATCCACAACATATTTAATTTATTTAAAGAATATTATGATGTTGACAATCACTTTGTGGAACCACCCTCAGTAAATTTTAGATCGATTTCATCACGCCCAATTCCATGTATCCACCTAGCTCTAACTAGTCACTAAACTATTTAATGAGTCTATGGATTTGTCTACTCAGATAATTACTTATAAAAGGTTTTTAAATTCTATGTGTTCTTTTATGATTATAATTTTTCATGCAGCATCAAGTTTTTAAGTGTATCTATGTTGTAACAGGAATCATTACCTTATTACTTACACTTGATAAATACTCTATCAGATGATGGACATTTGTGCTTTGACTTTTTTGACATTGTCATGCTATGAAATATTTGTTTATACATTTCACAGTGGATATATGTTTACTTAGGAATAAATTTAGGAGAGTAATTGCTGGGTCACATTGTAACTCTATGGATAGCCAGTTTAGGGGAACAGCCAGATACTTTTCCAAGGTGGCTGCACCATTTTACATTTCACTAGCAGAGTATGAGGGTTCTGACACAGGCATAATGTTGTGTCTAACGTATGCAATCTTTAATGACAGAATCAAGCATTTTATTTCAGTCTAAATTTAGTGATTATAGCTAAACTGATGTTGTTTCTTTAGGGGAATGTGGCAGGCATGAATCAAGGCAAGTAGACAGGCAGGAAGCAACAGCCAGGAGGAAGGATGTATTCATTCATTCAATCATTCATTCATTTTTCTCCCACTCCATCTCCACTCCAGGTCTTGGGCTTTAGGTCCACTAAGCTGGTGCTGTAGTCTTAAGCCCTGAGCCACCAGGGTGTGTCTAACCGTTTTCAAATATAAAAACAATAAACCTTGCTTCAATGTATTTTCTGAAATTCGGTAAAGTTCTCATTGCTGAAAAAAGTAATGAGCGCCTCATAAATTAGGAAGCCAATACTGTACTCAACGTAGGGACTTGATGAAAATGTTATTTTAAAGACTGTGATCCTTTCTTGTGGACACAATAATTGGAAGCATTCTGACCTGCCACAGACCATAAAGATTTTCAAATCCCTGGAAGTTGAAACAATACCTAAGAAGCAGAATTTTAAAGAGAAAATGACCCAACACATATTCAGAGGTGAGAAGTTCCATAAACACAAAGATCTGCTTCTGATGCCTGTTTTACGATACATGACAGCCCAATTAAATTGCCTAAACAGAAATTTCTTGGTTCACCTGAGTCTCAGACCATTTAAATTGTCATCCCCAACCCATCGAAGTTCAGCCTTTCCTGACTCCAAGCTGGTTGACTTTGCAAGAAAATCCTTTCCCTTTTGCATAAACCAGCGTTATAGAGTTTGGACACACCGTGAACACCCAGGAACGAACATCCACGTTTGGTAGCACTGTGGGCACCAGCAGCCTAGAGAGTTAGAAAAACATCTGATGACTCAGGTGAGGTCAGTCCCAGCACAGCCTCTCCCGTACTAAAAGGGGTGCTGACCTGGTTCCTCCTCCCTCCCTCCCCTCCTTAGATCAGTTTCAGCCTCACCCCGCCCACCGCTCTCATAATCTCACCTGAGTCACTGGACCGGTTTCTGCCCGCAGCCCCCGACCTGAACAGATGGCTACAGCTCTTTACCCGGGTAGAGAAAATGCACATCCTCTGCCCCGAGTACTGGAAAGACGCGGCGGCCCAAGCCCCGCCCTTTACAGCCCCAGGCGGAAGCGGAAGTGTCGTTATAGTTGCACGCTGTCTCCCGGCGGCTGCGGTTCTGACAGTCACTCTGGTTCCCTTGTGTTTGTTCCTGTCCTTGGTGAGACCCAGGTGAAGGGGACTCTGGGATGGAGGGCGGGGGACAGGGTGAGTTTCAGTGGGAATCGGAGGGCCCTCCGCTGAGCCCGGCTTCCAGCTCTCACTTGCCGCCATGGACGTTCTGCGGGGCGGGGTGGAGGAGGGGAGGGGGCGGGGTTAAGGCCATTAACGTGACATTAACGTGACATCCCGGCGGTATTTTCTCTGTGCCCTTCATTTAAAAACTCCAAAGTTCTTATCCCCCTGTAGTTCAGGCGGCTGTGGAGCAAGCTATGGGAAGCCCATGGTCCCGGATTTAGAACCCGGGCTGAGGCGCAGAAAACAGAAACAAAATCTCCCCCCCCCACCGCACCTCCCGCTCCCCTTTTTTCTTTAAAACAGGAGACAGTAAACTCCGGCTGTGGAATCACGTTGCTCAGAGTCTCCAGGTGTCGGCCCTAGCGATCCAGTGTGTTGCTGTGAGTATTGGCAGGAAGGCGGTTAAAGTTCTCCGTCATAGGCAAAAATGTTTCGTCTTGGAGGTTGGTTGGTTTTGTCCATTGGTTGGTATTGTTGATCATTACATACCGGTGAAAGGGAATTCTTTCTCAGGTGTCAGACGGTGCCTGTTTCTGTATAGACTGATGCCTGGGTCTATGGTACCAAATCCAGTGGGGTTCTTACATGGTTCTTTCAAGTGAAAATGATGAGATTTTCTCTGAGTACGACTTTTGTATAGACGCGAAAGAGGATTCCTGCCTTAAATCCCTCTAGGAAACCACTTAGAACATTCCTTTTTTCCGTTCTTATATTCCTTAGTTCTTCGTTTAGAAAAATACCCATTTCCACCTTAACGCACAGTCCTTGTTTTCTACCTTAAATGTATATTTTTATTTCTCCTATCTTCCTTTTTTTTTTTTTTTTAAACGTACACTTTCCTCTCATTGCAAAAGGTTATATTCATTAACATTGGGGCAAAGGAAGAATTCCCATCCAGGAATTTTCTGTGGGGTGTTGTTTAAGATGGTCCTTCAAGGGGTGGGAGGTCCCACCATGAGCAAAGACAACAGTATGCAAGATTAAAGGTCCACTTTTCCACTGAGAAAGAGATGTAAGTTTTTCAGGTCTGCAGAGCAAGCTATTCATAAAGTGTTTCTTCATACATATAAATAAGTTTAAAAACAATGTCTATTCGATCCTCACTGAAGTTGTTTCCTATTTCCAAAAGAAACATTTGACTTGACATTTTTCTTAAAATGCAAAGCTTTCCTTAGTTTTATTTTTTGATTAATTTAGAATGATTTATGCTTATTCCTCAATTTTGCAAAAAAGTTTTTGTTTTTAATCAGTGTAACCATACTTAAAATTTCATTTTCTTTTTCTTTTTTTTCTTAAAGGAAAGGTATAGGTAGGTATGGAGGTGAGTAGGCAGGCAGGCAGGAACAGAATGAAGCTTTTTTTTTTTTTTTTTTAAATTTATACTTAGTTGTTCACCTTGCTTGTTTCTTCCAGACCCAGGACTCCAACCCAGGGGTTGTGGCCTGAGTTCATTCAAAGATGATTACCTAAACACTACTCGACCAGGGCACGCCAAAATTTCCCTCAGTGTTCTTAGCTCAGCACACCTCCAAAGGAGCACAAGCCACAGAGCTTTGAGATTGAGTCTCTGGTGGGGAGGCATCAGCCAGTGTAAACATCTAAAGGTGAATAAAAAAGAAATGCTTCTTTTGTCTTCCTGCCTGCCTGCTTACACACTGTCATTCCTTACTGCACCTTTCCTTTTAAGAAAAAGACTGTTTGGTTACATAAATGTAAATATTTTATACAACAGGAGATGAAATGCAACAGAGTGCAGGAATTATTGATTAAACAGAAGCATAAAATATTTAAGAGTGTATATGAACAAATTTTGGTAATGTTAAGATTAAATTAGGATTCTGAAAGACATTTAATAACACCACAAAAGACTACACAGTGAAATACAGAGCAGACATTGAAGAAACCTTAAAACCATTTCTTATTTGATGAAAAATACCCAGTATCAGTGCTACTTCAAACATGTGATGTGTAAGGCTTGCAGAGACCTAAAAGAAAAATAAATAGAAAAAAAGTTTGGCGCCTGTCAGATGGGTTTAATAGTGCCTCCCCCCAATACTGAAAGGGAGGGCTGAACTCCTTTCACCTCTGACCCCACCCTCCATATACCCCACCCACAGCACTGGTTCCTGCTTTATGTTGGACACCAGATGTCTTACAGTCTCATTTAGGTCCCTGAAGAATCCTTAGAGTCCCTAGGAACCAGATGAATAGAAACTTCAGTTTTTCTGTCTTAGATACTTTTTGCAAGTAATCTGACCCCTGACCCTGCCATTTAAAGTCCCATACAGATGCGTGAGTTGCATCACTGGTTCACACTGTCTCTCATCAGGTGCTTTCAGGTCTGTTAGTGAAGTTCTAATTCCTTATTCCTAGTGAGTTTGAGCTCATCACTGGTGATGCCCACGTGTAGGAAGGGATCTAGAATTCATGGAAATCACGCAGTCAAAGGACAGCTTTGGGTCGGGAATCCAAGGCCCCACTTTGGGGAGGCCTGTTTCTCACCTCTTCCTTATGCATGGACCTGAGTTATCCCGGTAGAGAACAACTTTAAGGTTGCGACCCGGGCTGTTTTTGTACACATACCTCTGTATTTCAGTGCCTCCAAAATAATCTTAGTGAATTTTTTTCTAGAAGGAAAAAAATTTCCACTGTATGGGTCATATTCCTAAGTCTCGCTTCTCCAGGACCTGGTGATACAGGCCTTTTTGTGTGAGTACTGAGGGAATGTCTCTAGGGGTTTGGTGTCATAATCCAAAAGAAGTTTCATTTTGGAGTTTGGTTTTATGTTTTGTGCATCCTTTATATTTAAACTTTACACACCGGTGAAAGATGAGAGATTTTCTTAGGTGACAAGGATATACTTATTTCTTTATAAAATTATGAAGGCATGTGGACCATAAGTCTTTCTCATGTGAAAAGCAAGGTGATTCTTCTTTCTCATCATCTAAATTCTCCAGAACCATACACCCAGCATTTCAAACTGGAGCCTCCAGGAGAAAAAGAAATATTGTGTGAAACCGGATATACGGTAATAGAGCTCATTCATTACAGGGTGTTTGGACAGGGGTGTCATCCACATCTTTAGTAAAATTATAAATATAAAGGTAATTTGGTCAGTAAGAAAATGTTTACTGAATTAAATTCACCTATTTCAAGTAATATATGTGTTTACTCTCACCCTAGAAAAACCTATGTTATGATGAACTCTTCAACAGTTACATCGAAAATAAACTACACATGTGATATGTAGCCTAAATATTTATGCATCTTCTGAAGATATGGACCTTATACTAAGCCACAATATAATTATTTCAACCAATAAAATCAAATTAATGTCATGTGATGAATACTGTGTAAAAGTAAAATATGCTTCACAATGTTTCACAGTTTTTCCTTAATAATATTTGTATCTAGTCAACTACATGCAATTGCTATTGACTATTTTCTCTTTTCACGGAGATCCATCATTAATATAACCTATTGACTTTTTCTTTTCAAGGAACTGTGCAGGCCAAAATGTAGGTGAGTACACAGGCATACAGGAATACAGAAGAGGAGGAAGCATCTGTTTATTTAGCTGTTTGTATTGGTTTTCCGCCAGTTGCTTGAAATATATGTGGACTACACCAGCCAGAGGGAGTGATACTTACACCAAGCCACCAGGTTGTGCCGATCAAATTTTTGAAAAGTCTTAGTCTTTCAGAGCATCACGTGCTGCTTATTTTGAACTTGACAGTGTGTTAAAGCTTTCCTTTATTTCTATATTTCCTGTGAACTGCTACTTGGGAATAGGAGAGGTTAATATACTTTTTCACATAATAAGTACACTTTGCTGTTGACCAGCAAGGTATTTGAATTGTGCAGTGCCATGTATATGCTGATTTGAGTCTCGAGTATAGGGTTTGGTTTTAGGGATTCAACCACTGCAGGTTGATTCAGTCGAGAAATCTGTGGATTTCCTAGGAGCATGATGCATTATGCTTAGATTTTGACCTGCCAGGTCAGCCCTCCTAAATCCTACTTTGTTCACCTGTCAGCTGTTCTTGTTGTGTAGCATGTGATATTTTGTTAGTCAGCTCTGCCTGTGTAGGTCTAGCAATAGACCTAGAGTAATAAATGTGAATGATGTTCCAGCAGCACTTGATTCATACGCACACGCTGGAGAAATAGTGGTTTGGTCAACGCTTTCAGCCAAAGTACAGGCAACATACATCTCAAGGAATTGGTTTTGTGTCCTGAGCTGAGAAGAGCAACTAAGATATACAATTAAATAAAAATATAATGTAATGCTTCTTCTTTCTCTCTCTTCCTGCCTGCCTACCATTCACCTTTATTCCTACCTGTACTTTCCTTAAATTCATAAAAACAGCCCTCTAAAAAGGTTTACTGACTTACATTGTTCGGGCTTCAAAATAACATTTTAATATAGGTTATATGTGCGTCAAATTGCATTATTAGGGAAACAAATATATGTCATCCTTGTGTTAGTGATGTTAAGTTTGATTTTTTGAGTAAGATCAAGATCATCAGATCAGTCTATTTTAAAGACATACTTTTCCTTTCATTTAAATATTAATCAGGTGATTTTTTTAAAGGAAATGTGCAGGTAAGAGTCATGGCAAATCAACAGACAGGCAGGAAGAGAGAAAGCAGGAACATTTATTTCTTATTTTTACTTGTTTATCTTGCTTGTTTATCATGTGTCTTGAACCTGGGTCCTTGGAATATATCTGTACTACACCCAGTAGAGTTGTTCTCTAGGTCAACAAGGCCTGCTGTGAGATATTTTGATGGTAAAAATACCTTATTCTTCATCAGAACTTCCTACAATTTTGTTAATAATCTGTAGTTAAGAAAGCTTATATATTGTATCTTGTTTGAATGGGTAAATTTTCAGAATTCTCAGGTCAAAAGGCAACTATACATTTTCAGTTGCTGTATATTAATGTGCTTCCATGTGTCCTGTGATATGTGTTAATTTCTGAACTCAACTTATGATAACCTATAGAGAATTATTATGAAGAGTCAGAAGAAACAAATTAAATTTTAACTTTTAAGTGCTTGTTTAGATGAATAGCCTCTTCGCTTTTTTTAATGGAAAAATACAGACAGAAGCAAAGGTAAGTTGACAGGCAGGGAGGAAGAAGCACTTTTAATTCTTCTATCTCATATAAAAAACTCACGTTTAGTTTTTCTTAAGTACAATGCTGTGATTTCTATTGTGAATTGTATTACTCTTTCTGTTAGAATTCTTTTTTTGTTTTTGTTTTTTTAATAGGAGTGGTGCAGGTAGGAATGAAGGCAAGTAGGCAAGCAGGCAGGAGGAGAGAGGAGAAAGAATAATTTTATCTTCTTTTTATTTAATTGTTCACATTGGTTGTTTCTCCTGAGACCTGGGACACAAACTCAGGTGTATGTTACCTGAGCCATTCTAAGACGAATGACCTAACCGCTACTCCACCAAGGCACACCATATGTTGGAATTCTTTTGCTTGTGTTCCTTTTATTGTGTATTCCACTGGTCATTTTCTATTTAGAATGTAAATCGTTTGCCCATTGACAGATCATCATTGAATTCCATTAATGAACTAGACTGTGTTCCAGAGACATGCAAGCAGATACTTAACTGCCTCCTTGGGAATTCCTGTTGATAAAGGAATATAGATTTGAAATGAATAAATGAATGTTGCTAAGGTTGGGATATGAATATCAAAATGCTGAATATGAGGTAGTGATGCTTATTGGGAAGGATTGATATTTAAGTTGTGAGCTAAAAGGAAACCAGTAGGATATACCTGTGAGGGCATTGAGTTAAGTCAATTATTGGTCAAGAGTGTTGAAAATAACAGCTGTCGTTCACTAAGACCATGCGGCATAGTTGAGATCTTAATGTATTTCCTCATCTGAGAAAAGATGATTAGGAGTAGCAAGAGTTTGGAGGAAATGTGGAAGCAGCAGTAGGATATGGGAAGAGGTTCTCCAGGCAATAGTGTAATATCTTGGAATATTAATGTTTTTAGCAGGACAGTGTTTTTAATTCAGTTATAACACATTTTCTACCTAGTAACTCCTTAATTGGTGACCAGACTTTAGGAATCATGGGAGGGAGGGCATCGAGTTAGAGTGTCTTTCAATAAATTGGTTTTAGATAGGATCCCTACAACCTGCTTGGGGATGATTGCTTAAAAAAAAAAAAAGAAAGAAAGAAATGAGTGTTTTGTGAAAAGTAAAAGTGAAATAATGCAGACATTTTCTTCAGGTTTTCATTATTAGGTATTACATGTCTAGTTAGAGATATTTGGCTGCTTGAATAAAGGTTAGTGCAAAAAATTACATAGATATTTTAGGAAACTTTTAGACTATTTGTGACTCAAAGGTATCAGAGGAAGTCAATATATTATTACAAGTTGATTGCAGTTCTGAATCTAAATTTAAGGAGAATATATTTTTCATTTTATGCTGAGAATGTGAAGGTAAATGTGTATAGTTATGGGATAGGAAAAGCAAATCTTGTTTGAAAAAATGGGAATCTGATGTAGGGAAAGCAATCTATGTTTATTTTAAAGAAAAGTGTCAAAGGCATGCTGTATATCCTAGAGTACCTACTGGATTACATTTTGGTTCCTGGTTTTGACAGTAGAGGCAATTTTTAGTTGAAAATATGCTGAAGGGAGAAAATGATTTTCAGAATATAACTGGCAGGAGAAATAGGTGCTGCCTGTTCAAATAATATCGATCAAAAGATGTCAGAAAAGGCAGCAATGTGGTTTAATCTTACAAAGTGTAAATTCCTTCTGGGAGTGATAGAAATCAGCAGCTGAGCATTGAAAAGGAATATTTTAGATTATAATTGACTTCTCTTATGACCAGTCTTAGCAAGCGTTTCTATGCTTAAATGTTAACAGCTTTGCAGGCCAACTACAGATTCCTTCTCCAACTCTGACTCCTCAAAAGAAAGTCCAAACAACCAGTTTATTTTGACTCCTTTTAGAAGCAGACACTTTAATACGATAATACCTAGAACCTAGCAAAATGAGTAGAAGAATCATATGGAATGTGGATTGCCTGAAGCTCTGAAGGGTCCATCTCTAGAATTATCTACATTACTCTTTCTGTTACCGCTAGTGGTCCCCATGGAGCTTGGTGTGGCAGAGAACAGCAAGTGATGAGTGTTCTGATACTAAATTTATGAGAATGTTCAGACTCTGGTTTTGGATTTCATAGGAAGAAAACTCGGTTTTACAGAGTAGAAGAAAGAAGGAAGAAGGCTTTTATGGATTATATAAGGGAGGAGGAGAGGGAGGGAGGGACAAAAGGAAGAAAGAGGAAGAACGTTTATTTATTTATGTATTTATGTATTTTTGGTTGTTTCCCACAGACCGTTTGGCAAACCTGGGTCCTTGGATTTTACCTGGTCCACACTCCAGGCACTCCTTAGTGCCCGAGTCACAAGGTACACCTAGAACAACAATTTCATAAGCTGCTATCAGTATCTTCTAAAGTTTCTTAGCTTGCACATGTGTATCATATAAAATAATTTGAATTCAGTATTATGCGGTGGATCTCTGTCTTGCAGCATTTTTCTCATGTCTTCCTCGATGTATTTTTTTATTTTAGGAATTACATCTAAGACTTTGACCCGTTTTGCATTAGTTTTTCTGTGTGCTTCCAACAAATATTCTTGCTTCATTTATTTACATATATCTGTCCAGTTTCCCTGGAAATTCTTACAATGTGAATGGAAATTCCTTCCTGCATTATATGTCTTTGGCGCCTTTTTCAGAAATGATCTACTGATATAGTTGTGCATTTATATGTGGGCTTTCATTTTTTTCCACTGATCTATTTGTCTGGTTCTGTTCCAATAACACTGCTTTTATTATAATGGTTCTATAGTATAATGTGAGGTCAAAGTCTGAATACTCAATTTGTTCTTTTTTTTTTTTTTTTTTGAGAATGCATTTAGATATTAAAGGGTTTTTTATTTCATATGAAATTTAGTACTCTGTCCAATTTTCTTGAAAAATGTTCCTGGAATTTTGATAGGAATTGCATTTATTCTATATATTGCTTTGGGTAAGTTAGCTTCCTGTAATCGTTTTGACCATAGTATGTTTGTGCATGAGAGATCCTGAATGCATAAGAATATTTTAATCAAACAATAATGGAATGACTTTCTGGCAGGTGAATGTGGAAATTGTGTTCATTTTATATTGCTTACGCCTTTATTGTATTTGCTCAGGACTTTTCCCTGCCAAACCATTTCTATCATCTTGACGAAAATTAGAAGTATCCAAGATGGTCTATCACTTTTTGACAAATAATTGTCAGGTGAGAAGAAATTGTATTCTGCAACATAATCAGCTATCACTTGGTGTATCAGTTTTATAGGTAGAGATTGTCTAGACTTATTAATGATCTCAAGGCACTCAATGACTTGAGTTTATAACTCCCATATTGATGGTTTACTCTAATTTCAATATTTCAGTCATTTTCTAAAAAGCCAGTCATCAGAGCAAATAACAAATAACTTTTACTAAGTATTCAGATATGGTGCTGAACATGAAAATGTGCATTTCTCTAAGAATCTATTCATTAATGAACATTTATAAGTGCCATCCTCTTGGATATATTTGTGCTGGTAGAGGGAAATACAACGAGAATAGTATTAGTCTTGTTGAGGTGAGAGATGTTCAAGTGATACTCATTCCAATAAACCCAAATCTGAAGGATAAAAACCCTAAGTTTTTATAGATAGGCAAAATATAGCTGCATTATACCAGATGACAGAAAATGAGATATCACTAAATCGTTATCTTATTCCCAAGTGAGCTTTGGGGGAGAGGATACTTAACTCAAGACATTATATGCATGCTACCTTAGGGCTCAGTGACCTTCTCTGAGGTGGCTGTGAACTTCACCCAGGAGGAGTGGATATTACTGGATTCCTCTCAGAGAAGCATGTACAGAGATGTGATGCTGGAGAACTATGAGAACCTGACTGCAGTAGGTAAGGTTGCCATCTTTCTGTTGTGTATTATGGAGTAGATATGTGTATGTACTTCCGTTTTCTAAGATGAGTACTGTCCCATGAGAACACAGTGGAAGCCAATAAACGCCACTCTCCATGCTTAAGTGTTTTAGTCCAATGTGTTTTCTATAAAAATACATTTCTAATATTAATACCATTATCCTTACTCTTTTTTAAAGGAATGATGTAGGCAGGTTTTAAGGAGAGCAGATAAACGTAGGCAGGAAGAGAGAGGAGGAAGCAGCACTTTATTTTATAAAATCTGACCCTGTCATGTTAACAATGACAAGTGACATGATTCTGTTGGATAACAAAATTTTGTATCCATTGGTATTGGCTTCTCAGTGAGAATGAACATATTCTATTTTATTCACACCACAGCAAAGATTTATTGCTCAGTGTTTCTAAAAGTGTGTATGAGTGTTTCAGAAGTGAAAGAGAAATATTCTAATTGAGTCCCTAGAGGGAAGGGATAATTGTAATGCTTTCTCTTTTGAGATAATATTAGTAATTATAAATATAGGACCTGATTGGTGGGAAAATCTGTCAACTTATTCCTGGGGTCTTTTCCATTAATATATCTTTCCTTGTACACAGGGTATCAGGTATTCAAGCCCAATGTGATCTCTTGGTTGGAACAAGATAAAGAGTTGAAGACAGTGGAGAGAGCGGTCCTCCAAGGTCAGGGATTTTAAGACTATCACAGGTCAATGAAATGATCAGTGTCTTTGGGGAATTTTTTTAATGATTTTTCTCTTAGAAGGTTGGAATCATTTTCTGATGCTTCAGTATGTCTTCAATGTTCTAGAAAGTTTCCATTGACTTCATATTACCTATTATATGATAAATGATTTTTGCCTCTCCTTTGTTCATTCTTTGGTATTATCATTTCTTGGCATTTCCTAATCTCTTCTTTGATTCCATCTTGTGTCTTTTTCTCCTAATAGCTAATCTTGAAAGAATTGTTTTTAAATAAGTAGAGAATGATGAATATCATAGTTAAAAGTGCCAAGAATTTTAAATAACTAAAATCATTCTCTATTTTGCCTTTATTTTCATTATATCTTTAATATTAAAATAATTAAAGTAGCTTTTGTTGGTTTAAAATCATCAAATTATAATTCAGTCTCCATACTCTCACATTGTTATTTTAATTTAGAATGGAAAATGCAACTTAAAGACTCAGTTATCCAGAATGTTCATTTTGGGAGGACGACACCTAAATGGATAGAAAGGGTAAGATAAATAACTTTTTAAAGAAAAGGTACAGGCAGGAATGAAGGCGAGTAGGGAAGCAAGAAGGAAGATATTGGTGGAAGGAACTTTTCATCCATTTTTTACTTAGTTGTTCATTTTGGTTGTACTCTCCTCCCCAAGCCCCCTTTAAAGGTTTCCCATCCCCAGATCACCCTAGCCAGGTGCTTTGGGATGGATATGTGTTCTGTTGGCCAGAGACTGCGGACTTATCACTACACTCCCAGGGCATGCTCAAGTTCAATAATTTTGAAGAGACATATTTAACATTTTTCTCTCAAAAAAATGACAGGCAATTACTTTAGATAGAATGTAAGTAAAGTGGGTGTTTATCGGAGTTGACTTTCACCAAGAGAAAAAAGTGTAGCAACATAGTCTGACTGAAAACAATTTTATTTTTCAAAATCCTTGTTTCTAACTTGGTCTTCAGAATTGCTGCAAGGATGATTCCCTTATACTGAAAATGAAATTGAGTGATAAACATCTCTCATATTGTGCAACAATATTTTTCATTAGAAAAGTGAATTCATCATTTTCATAGCATTCTGTAAATCACCCTGAAGCAAAATCTTAATGCAGTCTTTATGAGTTATAGGAATGGTGACATCTTAACTAATATTGTAATGTTTTTATATAGGACAGATGCATACAATTTATAGCATGATACTTGTTTGTATTGTCCTTCACCCATTCATCAACAGGAAAGAATTCTTAATAGGTGGGCAGTCTGTGATTATGAGAATCCTGGAAAAGACTTTAGTGAACATTCCTGCCTGGAGGTGCTCAGGAGACCTGAAAATGAAGGGAACTCTAACAATGATGATCAGTATAGGAAATCCTTCCGTACTGTACAAGAGAAAACCTCATCTAGGAAAGCCTTTGTGAAGCCTGTTGAGCTTGGTGAAAATAAGAATACTCACTCTGGTTTGAAGCCCTTTTCTATTGAGAAATTTGGAAACTCCCTTAAATGTTCCCCATTATTACTTCACCTTCACAATCAAAATCACACTCTCCTAAAATCTCCTAAGTGTAAGAACTGTGAGGAAGACTTTAAACACTCTGCACATCTTAACGTTAACATGGGAATTAATACTGGAGTTAAATCTCAAATACATAAGGAATATCAGAGAGAAAATTCTTGTTCATCTGACCTTAGTGATCATATAAAATTTCAAACGAGAGAGAAGCCTTTTAGGTGTGAAACATGTGCAGATGCTTTTGCTACATCCCTTCAGTTAACTAGGCATTGTAGGTCTCACAGACAGGTTAGGTCTGCATGTAATATATGCAGGAAAACATTTACAAGCCCTTCATGTTTTACTGTTCACAAGCATATTAACACTGGAGAGAATCCCTATCAATGGAAAGAATGTGACAAAGGTTTTCCACAGTCTGGACAACTAAAGAGGAGCATGCAAATCCACACTGTGGACAAACCCTACCTATGTAAGGAATGTGGCAAAAGCTTTGCGCATTCTGGACAGCTGACGGTTCACATGCGAATCCACACTGGAGAGAAACCTTATCAATGTAAGGAATGTGGCAAAACCTTTGCTCGTTCTGGACGGCTGACAGTACACATGCGAATCCACACTGGAGAGAAACCCTATCAATGTAAGGAATGTGGCAACGATTTCGTGCGATCTGAACATCTAAAGAGACACATGCGAATCCACACTGGAGAGAAACCCTATCAATGTAAGGAATGTGGCAAAAGCTTTGCACGTTCTGGACAGTTGATGGTTCACATGCAGAGCCACACTGGAGAGAAACACTATAAATGTAAGGAATGTGGTAAAAGCTTTGCACGTTCTGGAGAGTTGAAGGTTCACATACGAAGCCACACTGGAGAGAAACCCTACAAATGTAGGGAATGTGGCAAAAGCTTTGCCCGTTCTGGAGAGTTGAAGGTTCACATACGAAGCCACACTGGAGAGAAACCTTACAAATGTAAGGTATGTGACAAAAGTTGTACGCACTCTGGACAGCTGAAAGTTCACATGCGAATCCACACTGGCGAGAAACCTTATAAATGTAAGGAATGTGGTAAAGGTTTTGTACAGTCTGGACAGTTAAAGGGTCACATGCGAATCCACACTGGAGAGAAACCCCATCTGTGTAAGGAATGTGGGAAAGGTTTTGTATGGTCTGAAGAGCTGAAGGTTCACATGCGAATCCATACTGGAGAGAAACCCTATCACTGTAAGGAATGTGGCAAAACCTTTGTATGCTCTGGACAGCTGAAGGTTCACATGCGCATCCACACTGGAGAGAAGCCCTACAAATGTAAGGAATGTGGCAAAAATTTTGCATGTTCTGGACAGCTGAAGGTTCACATGCGCATCCACACTGGAGAGAAACCTTATAAATGCAAGGAATGTGGCAAAGGTTTTATACAGTCTGGGCAGTTAAAGGGTCACATGCAAATCCACACTGGAGAGAATCCCAAGCTATATAAGGAAAGTGGCAAAGGTTTTGTATGGTCTGAAGAGCTGAATGTTCACATGAGTATCCATACTGGATAGAAACTCGCCGAATATAAAGAATGTGGCAAAAGCTTTACACAGTCTAGACAGCTAATGATTCACATGCAAAGCTACACAGAAGAGATTCCCTATAAATGCATGTAATGAGGCAAAAGTTTTGTACTTTCTGGACAACTGAATGTTCACATGCAAATCCATAGTGGAGAGAATCCTCATAAATAGAAGAAATGTGGCAGATGTTTTACGTGTTCTGGGAAGCTGACAGTTCACATGTGAGTTCACACTGTTAAAAAAACATACATATAAGGAATGTGGCAAAGACTTGTATGTTTTGGAAAGCTGAAGGATCACATGGGAATCCACATTGGAGAGAAACCCTGTAATTGTAAGGAATGTGGCAAAAATTGTGTAGTCTACACAACATGTGAGTCCATACTGGAGAAGGAGAGTAAGAAAGCCTTCATTCAACCCTCTTACCTTACTAGTCATGTGAAAACTCACATAGGAGAAAAGTCTCTTAAATGTGAAACGAGTGAGAGCCTTTGCTTCATTCTCTGTTTTCTTTATGTATTAGAACTCGCATTACTGAGAATCCCTACTAAATAGAAGTGATGTTGAAGGTACTTCAAATTTCCAGTACCTTTGTTGTGATGACATCATTCACCTTTGTGAGGAATTCTATCAGTGAAAAACAAGTGGTAAATTCTTGCATAATTTCCATTTTATTCCTAAAAGAATGTGACAGGCAATTTAAAACACATCAGAAACTATTCAGAATCCGCTAGTGAAATTTCATGAATCCATTGTACTATTGAACATGCAAAGTCCTTCATTATATTCTCTTTTAAAAGTGTATTGTATTCCCATTTAGTTGTTCACACTTCTTTTCACCCAGACCCAGGATTGGAACCCAGGACCATGTGGTCTTTGTCCCTCGGAGTTGATAGACCGAATCATTACTACACTAGGGCATGTCAAAACATGTTTCCAAAATACAGGATTTCAGACATTGAAGAGATTCTTAGAAAGATATGTTGGAAATTGTAATTCTGCTGCATACTTGAATGTTCACTTCTCTTACTGTGCAGAAAACCCGGATACAAGCAATATTGCAGAATCATTGTCATTTTCCACCAGATTAATTTTTATCCTTAATATACAGTGTTTCACAGACAAAAATTCCTGAAGTAGCAAAAATGGGCATACTACCTGAGTCCGAATGTTTAGTTTATACAGTAGTTGTCTGTGACACTTGGAGAGGAGCCTCTGTAATGTTTCCCAGTTTCTGTAGCCATTTATGTTCCAATCATCTGTTCCTTTTTCTCCACATTTTCATGAAAACCACTCTTTTAGGTACAGGACACTAACTTGTGAAGTTGTTTTATCTTTTTGTGGGTGTCATTTGTATTCCCCTGGCATTTAGTAGTATGCAACATTTTTTTAAAGATATGCAGAAAAGGAAAGGAGAGAAGAAATAGGATTTTCTTTGAAATAGGATTTTCTTTTAGTTTTGTTATTCTACCCAAATCCATATGGTCCATCCATCTCAGCCACCTGACCAACAAGAGTGAACCCGAGATATTTTTAATATGCCTATTGGCCATCTATATATCTCCTTTGGTGAAGTGCCTATTTAGATCTCCTGCCAATGGTCAGTATTTAGTTGTATGAAATATTTCTATATTTTTGGTATTGACCCCTTTTCAGATATATACTGTGCAAGTGTCTTTTCCTATCCAGTTGGCTGCCTTTCTTTCCTTGGTAATTTATATTGCTGTATCATTTTGTTTTTGTTTTTTAATTTGATGTCACATTTATTGTTTTAGTTTTTCATTGCTAGCCATCTCTAACTCATGTTTTTACATTTTTCCTACATTTTTATGTATGTTTTGAATTATAATTTTACATCTACATCTCCAATCCACTTGGGAATAATTTTTATTTATGGTTGCAGGTCTTATTTCCAGGTTTTTGATCCATTCTGAGTTAATTTGCGTGTATGGTGCTAATGAGTAATCTAGAGTCTTTTTCTTTTTTAACTGATGTCTTTCTAGTTCTCTCAACACTATTTAATAGACTTTCCTCTGTCCATTGTATGCTTTTGGCACCTTGTCATAGATTGTCTGTATACGTGTTTTATTTCTGGGCTCTCAGTTTGATTCCACTGATTGGTGTTTCTGTTTTTGTTCCAATAATATATTGTTTTGATTATGATCAATTCCGTATAGTTTCAAGTCTGGGAGTGTGATTTTTATGTCTTCTCTTTATTCGTGAAGGTCCTATAGTTTTCATTGTAGAAGTCATTCTCACCTTGTTTGTTAAGTTTATTACCAGGTATTTGATCTTTCTTGATGCTATGGTAATTGATTTCTTTCTTAATTTATTTTTTCTATACTTCATTTTTGTATATAGTAATATTACTGATTGTTGTGTGTTGATTTTATATCCTGCCACTTTTCTGTACTCATTTATTGTTTCTTGCAGGTTTACATGGAGCACTTAAGATTTTCTAAGTATTATGCCATTTGTAATAATGAAAGTTTTGTTTCTTTTCCAATTTGGATTATTTTAATGTTTTTTATGTGCCTTGTTTCTCTGGCCATGACCTCCATTTCTATGTTGACTAGTAATGGGCAACCATTTCGTATTCCAGATCTTAAAGGAAAGGCTCTGAGCTTTTCACCATTGATTATGATATCGGCTATGGGTTTTTGTACAATCTTCAGTCCTTTTACCCACTTTTGTGTACATAAGCATTTTTCTGATCATGGCATCATTTTTTGTAATTGTTGTTGTTGACATCACTATGCTTTCCATCTGGTTGAAATTCAAACTCCAGAAACTTGTGTCCAGTGTTGCTTTTGTGCCCTACATGGTAGTGTAGTTAAAACTCTCATGTCATGGACATTTTTGTCACTCAAAAGCCTCCTCAGTGTGTTTTAAATGTTGAGTTCTGAAAGGATATAAACATCTCATAGATACATCTTCCTGTATCTTTTATATCATCAGGTTTTGTACAAGTTTGAGGTCTCATATAGTTAGTAAGTCCCCTACAGTATGTGAAGGTTTTACCAAATTCATTTTATACAAATGGTTCTCCCTGGTATAAGTACTATTAAAGCATTTGAATATTTAAAACTGTCTCACTCAACAATCACATGACTTTTATATTAATTTTGAAATGTAAAAATTACTATTAAAATGTTAACACAAAGCCTTTCCAATATGTCTTCTAACATATAACCCAGGGAACCTGGTTCATGTACCATAGTAGATGGGGGAAACCATAATGTTCATCTAATCTGAGAATGAATAAAAGTTCTTTAAAACAATTCCTGTATATTCAAGGTGTATATTCAAGGTATCTCAAATGCATATACATTAAGGACAAAAAAAAAAAATCAGAGGAATTTATCATACCCAAAGCAATGTATAGCATGAATGCTATTTCCATCAAAATTCTAGGGGTATTTGATTACTACATTGAACAAACTACTAAACTTTACTAAATAAAAAGCTCAGATATTAAAAGCTATCCTCAAAATAAGGAATAAATGTGTGCATACTTTGACTTCAAAATATACTACAGAACAATTATCAAAAAATGTCATTGGAGCAAAAATAAAGATGAGTGAAATAAAATGAAAGGCTAGAAATAAAATCATTCCTATATGGCAGCTAATTTATGAGAAAAGAATTAAGAACATATGAAGGGAAAAGGACAATGTCATCAAATGGTACAGGGAAAACTGAAGCTAGATTATCCATTGGCCCCATACAGAAAAAATTAAGGCAAAATGTATAAGGGTCACTTCCATGACAGACCAATAAGGTGAACCTGATTCCACATTGTGTTTCCACTAGAGAAAACAGAATCTCCCCTCAGATTCCTGCTTTTCACACAAGTAAAAAAATGTTTCCCCAGGTAGTCATGTGTGACCACTTTCACCCTTCTCTTAAGACTATAGCTGCAAAGTTGCATTGATATTAACCTGTCTGTCAAATACATTTCTTTGGGTTTAAAGATCAAATTGTGATGAAAGGGAATAGTGTTAGGTCAAATTACTCTATATTTAATTTAGAGTTTAAAGTGGTTTTCTAAGATAAGGGAGCCTCCCAGAAATATTTATTGTAAAACTCATTGAGTTAACTAAATGTTAAGTATTTTGCACAACAAAAGATAAAACATTAAGATAGTAAATGTATTTATTGGTTCCATATATACATAAAACTTGTAATAGAACATTTTACTAAAATATGAAAGTAAATCAGAATTTATAAAGACATTGACTATCTAGACAAGGGCCATCCATAAATGCACAGCAAACTTGATCGAAGACACTCTAGAATAATTATTGAATATCTGATGAATCCCTGGTGTAGTACTAATTCACTAATATCACAGGTGATTAAAAGTTACCCAAAAAGTGTCAATACATTGACAAGAAAAAAAAAAAGTGATTAGAGTTTAGTTTGTTATTCCTTTGGAAAAATGGAACAAAAGGTTAAACAAGGAATTGATTGCATAGAGAAGACACCAATTCATGGATTTGTAGGCTTATCAATACTGTTGTAAAACCTACAGAAATATGAAAAGATGACTAGAATAACTTAGTTAAATAACCTAGGGTTAACACCCAATCATGACGTGTCACTTCCAAGGTCTAAATGAAGTTCTGGACCTTGTTCCACTTCCAACCTAAGCTCCACATTGCCCATCTCTTATCTGTTTCCATACCCCATTAACTGTTTTTTCTGGATTTTATACAATGGCATAATTATGAAGTGATCAGAGGAAAATTCATATTTATAATGCTTTTATCAATATAAGTGAGGATAATAAAACTAACCCCAAAAAAATCACCAGAAACAACATTAATACATGCTAAGTTTAAAAAAATTATATAGGATCTTACAATACAAATTAGCACATGAACTCCATAGGTTGGTTTTGTTTTCTTGGATGTTTTTAAGGTATTAAACATGTAGATATAATTCACTCACAATACAGTTAATTTAAAGTGTAATTTAAATATTCTGATAATCACTGAAAACATCACAATTTCAGATCAATTTCATCACCCCAGTTCCTTATATCCATCTAACCTTAAGCCATAACTAAACTGTCTATGATTGTCTACTCAGACCATTTCATGTTTTTTAAATGTTATGTGATCATTTCTGATTATTTTGTGTAGCATAACTTTAAACATTTTGAAAGCCAGTAGATTTCTCATATCTAATAAAACTAATGGGCCCTTCGTGAATTAGGAAGCTAGTATTCCACTCATGACCCTAGACTTGATAAAGATGTTTTAAAGGTCTGAAGATTTTTCTTTCAGGCACACACTAGAGGTACACTGCCCTATACCACAGACCACTCCTAGTGATTTTACATCCCAGGGAGGAATATCGAGAACTAGGAAACAGAATTCTAAAACAAAATGTCCCAATCCCTACTCAGAGGTAAGAGGTTCCTTAACCACAGAGACCTGGTCCGTAGGCCTACTCTACGTGGACGGATCAAATTGCCCAAACAAAAATTTCTTTTTTCTCTGCCCTTGTCCTTTTCAGTTCTCACCTCCATTCACATTGGAGGCAATATATTTGATTCCAGCTGTTCATGCCTCAAAGCTGTCTAGTTTTGCAATAAATTTTTTTCCTTTTTTCATAAACCAGTGTTACAGTGTCTGCACACACTGAACGTCAGGCAAATGACACCCAGAGTTGGTAGCACCAAGGGCTCCAGCAACCTAGAAGCCAGGCAGAAAAACTTCTGATGTTTCAGATGTGGTCACAGCCTGTCTGCACCCACACCTAAAGGTGGAGTGACCTAGTTCCTCCACCCACCCTAGACCCAGGAGCTACACCAAACGGCCTTTTTTAAACATTAGATCCAGCTCTGCCCAGTCTTACCCCCAGCTGACATTTCAGGTGAGTCTACTGAACATTCTGCCTCCAGCTCCAGAGCTGAAAAGACCACAGGATCTCTTTCTGAGAGTTGAGATAATACACATTTGCTACCTAAAGAACGAGTGCAGAAGGCTACAGGATCCATGACTCAGTCCTTTACACTGCCCAGCAGAAGCTGAAGTGGCTGCACTGTTTCATGCTGTCTCTGTGTGTGTGCTGGTCTTAGAAATTCACAGTGGTTCACATGTATTTGTGTCCATCCTCTGAGTCACGTATGAAAGGGGGCTCTAAAAGGGTGGGCCTCTATGGGAATCTGAGAGTCCTCACAGAGACCAGTTTCCAACTATCACTTTTTGTGGGCAACTTTGAGCTTAGATGGGAAGGGCATTAAGGGGACTGCACACTATTTTCATCTCTGTGCACCTTTAAAAATTCCAAAGCAGTCATATCCCCCTGTGGTTTTGGTGACTTTAGAACAGGCCATGTGAAGACCATGTTCCTGGGTTTGGAACTAGGGCAGGGAAGAGAAAAAAAAACAAATTCTTTAGTAACTCCTGTGCCTTTCTCCAGAGAAAGAAATTTATAGCAGAATCACATTTCTCAGACCCTCTGGTTCTCAAGGCCTTAGTGATCCCTGTGTTGGGTTCATCAAAGGGTCTGGTGTCCTATGCTGAAAAAAGGTTTCAGCTTGCAGTTTGGTTTCTTTTGTGTGTTTCTTTTGAACATTGCCTACCAGAGAAAGATGAGATCTTTCTTAGATGTCAGGAGTGCACTCATTTCAGTATACAATTATGAATGCATCTATATCAACAAGATATTAATCTTGCCGAGCACTTTCAAGTGAAAATACTGAGGCAGTTTTCTCTGAGTAAGATTTTTCTTGTGAATTTCACAATATGAGAATGGAGGGCTCATACCTTTATTTACTTTCTCACAAACCAGTTTTATAGCATTCATTTTTCCATTCTTATTTCCTTGTTTTTTTCATTTTTTACAAATACTCATTTTTACCTTAACACACAATCCTTTATTTTTCTCACATACACATTTTCCTTTACAATGTTTTTTCATTTTTTGAAACACTCACTTTATTACATAGAGGCATATTTTCAGTAATATTGAGGCAAAGAAAAAAATTCCATTCCTGAATTTGCTGTATTGGCAGTGTACTTTAAGATGGTAGTAAAAGAAGTAGGAGAAGGCTTTTGAACACTGAGTATGTAGATTAAATTTCATCTTCATTTAGAAAGAGGTTTATTTCCAGTTTTTCAGAGAGAGCTCTTCATATCATCAGTTTTTCCACCTCCATTCAGTCCACACAGAAGTAATATTTCATTTTTCTGAAGACACATTTGGGGGGTGACATTTTTGTTAATGTACAATGTTTTCATTAGTGGTTTTACAATTAATCTAGAATGCTTAACATTTAAACCTCAAGCCGAGTAGACAGGCAGGTAAGAAGAGAGAGGATGAAGAATTATCTTTATTTTTATTAAGTTTAAATTGGTTGCTTCTCTCCAGGCCTGGGACTCAAACTCAGGTATGTGGCTTGTTCATTTGGAGACTGTTGACCTAACATGTCACTCCTCAATGTTTCATATACAATTTTTTTTTGATCAATGTAACTATACAATTTCTTTCAAAATTCATTTTTCACATTTTATCTTTTACATAGACCTTCTGCTACTTGGCATATTCATTCAGATTTTGTCTTTATGTTTTCATTTATTTGGGAACCGTCACAAGATAAAATTACTTCTTATAATACTTCCTTACCAAAAGAATACCCATGGTTTGTTGGCTTTACATAGTCTGCATATTAGGCGCTGAGCCACAGTGGTGTTTTTTTAATTAATTAATTTGCTTCTTTAAGCAAATTTAAATACGGGAATTGAAAAGGAAGATATTGATTCTACAATCCCTCAGGTAATTGGTAAAATGTTCATTGTAGTGTATGGATTCTTAAAATTCACCAAGAAAAATCACATATATATACATATATATATATATGTATATAAGTATAGTTTTTATAAAAGCTCAACTCTGTAGGTCACATAGAACTTCTATCCACATACCCATGTGGAAGGCATCTAAACCTCAGAAAATTTCTCATATCTTCTCTGAAATGTTCCCAGCATTCAGTGAACACACGAGTATAATTCTCACACTGATTAACTGAAAAGGTCATCAGTGATTGCAGATTTCAGTCATTCAGCGCCATAAACTTTTATAGCCATCCCTCATTCCATGAGCTGATAAATTCAGACTGTCATAGTAAGTGCCCCATGTCAGACAGAGGGCCTATTTAGTTTTGAAACTTCAAGGTCTGTGAAACTTAACTCCATTGTGGTACATGTTATTTCTTCTGATGCATAATGATAGTATGAAATTGTTGCCCACAGGTTTTCAACAAAAAGGAAAACAATCGATGTAATTTTGGAAATGTATTAACAAATGCACACATACAGAATAGGGTAATTGATAGAAATAAGAAAGTGTAGTGTGCCCTAGTGGAGTAGTGATTCAGTCTGCTGCCTTTGGCCAGTGCAATCCATGTACATCTCAAGAAACTGAGTTCATATCCTGAGTTCAGGAGAACAACCAATGTGAACAACTAAATATAGAAAAAAGATGCTTCTTCCTGCCAGCTTACCTCTGCTTGCCTTCATTCATGGCTGTACCTTTCCTTAAAAAAAAGGAAATCAGAAAGTATATCTAGCAGGGCAAGGAAGCAATGGATAAGGGTTAAAAATTATTTGTAAGAATAACATTTTTTGCTTTTGTTTAGGTTGCCATTGAGCATATTGTTGAGTGTATGAGTTTGTTATTCTCAGAAGCCATCTACTGGAACCAGTTAAGATATCTGCATTAGTATGTAGAGTAATTTTATCAAAATGTTATAATAAATAGGGAAGAAACATTTCATGCAGTGACTGACTAAAGTAAGTTGTGAACCTCTTCATCCACATGACTTTACATTTGAAAACCCTATTAGGACAGTTTTAAAATTATAGACACAATTATTGTGCCATATGTGTCTCCAGATTTTTGTTTCTCAAAGTACAATAAGGACTGATATAAACACTGTTATGAGTATCATGTCGTAGATCAACATTTGGCCAGAGTGTATCTGATTTATTGGAAGTTGCATTTGTTTTTAACAAAAATAAGGTAAACTTTAAATATTGATGGTTAAATTATATAAAATAAATACTGTGGAAGTTTATAGATGAAATATATAGAGAAATGTGATAGAAAGTAAAAATGGAAGATATTAAAATATGCCATTCTGAAGACTCTTAGATTGATCAAAGTTGGCAGAGTAATATATGGCATTGTCCTATTCTCAAGATAAATATGCACACAGAAATATTTTGCACCTTTTTAATGTGCAGGCAGCAATGAAGGCAAGTAGGCAGGCAGACAGGAATAGAAGGAGAATTTTATTTTATTGTATTGTTCATCTTGGATATTCCCAACATCTGGGACACTCTAGATGTATGAGAAACATGCCTAAATTTCTAGGCCACCAGGGCATGATATACAATATGTTCTTAGTCAGGTCTTTTGTAGGCAGGAGTCAGATTTGCTGCCTCATAAATTTAATCCCTTAACCAAAGAAGAGTCACATTTCTCATGATTTAAGGATCCTCACCTATAAATTGATATCATCATTGTTTCTCTCCTGGGCATAGAGTTCACATTCTTCTTTTTTTATAGAAGGAAGGAATGGAGGGAGGGGATGAACAAGCATCTATAAAGAAAGAAGGGAAAGGAAGAAGCATTTTTATTTTTTTTGGTCCTTGTCCCATCCCTCCAACCTCCCCCATAGCTAATTTTCAATTCTGTTATGTAGAATTTTTAACATTCATATCTTCTGTTTCTTTGTGGTGCACATATGAGTGAAACCATCCTGGACTTCTTTTTCTTTCTTATTTATTTTGCTCAGCATAATTTCCTTAAGCTCCATTCAAAAGGCACAATTTTCACTTTTTTAACAGGTGAATAGCATTTCATTGAGTATACATAACACAATTTCTTTACCTAGTCATCTGTAAATAGGCATTTAGGTTATGTATAGTTTCACTTTAATTTTCCTTGTTCTGTGTGTCACTTCCCCAAAGACATCTCTGAGGAGGAGGAAGGATTTTTCTGATATTTTCCTCTATGTACTTTGTGGTTTCAGGTCTGACATCCAGATCTTTGATCCAGTTTCTGTTATTTTTGTCTGTATGGTGTGAATGAATGTAGATTCATTTATTTACAGGTTCCTGTTCAGTTTTCCCTGAACCATTGGATGAATAAATTTTCTCTCCTCCATTATATATTCTTGCATCTATTGTCATAAATTTGCTGCCCATATAAATGTAATTTTTATTTCTGGACTTTGATTTCATTATAGTGATTTATCTGTTTTCTTCTGATTCCATAATGTTTATGACAATCACTCTAGAATAGTTTGAACTCATGGAGTATGATTACATCATTTTTCTACCTTGTGTTCAGGATAGATTTGGATATTCAGGGTCATTTTTTAATTTATTTTTATTATAGAAATTATTCTACACATTAGAATAATTTCCTGTATATAGATTCCCCATTTCTTAGATATGTTTCAACAAACCATGCCCTCCACCAAATCACCAAGTGTTCTTCCCCATTGTTTAAAGGTCATTTTTTGTTACATATAAAATCTAGCATTCTTTGTTCAATTTGCTTGAAAGTGTCCCTGGAATGTTAAATGAATTGCATTAAACAATAAATAGGGTAGGATGGCATCTTATGATATTTTTATCCATAGAATACATTTGTGTTAAGAGATCTTGGATGTTCAGGGATATGTGAGAATCAAACCATATTGGAATAATTTCCAGGCAGTTGAATGTGAGAATTGCGGTCATAAGTTGCTGATACTGTCCTTATATTTTTCCAATCTTTTCCATGAAAGTCATTTCTGTCTTCCTGAGGATAATATAGTAACAGAAAAGATAGTGACTTACTTTTTGACAAATACTTCTCAATGAAAAATAAATTGTATCTTTCACAATAATAAAATGTATCTTTTGGTGTATCCATGTTTCTTGATAGATCTCCAGAATTACAATGCACTAAAGGCACTCAAAGACTGAGTTCCTGAGATTTGTCAAGATGCAAATTGTAGGAGAGCGACTCTCATCACCTCCCCACAGAGCTACTAGAAATCACCTATTTTGCAAACAGAAATTCTAAGGAAAAGCAGGTCCAGAAGCTACAGAAAAAGCAGCAGGAATCACCCAAAAAAAGTAGTTTAAAACATCAATGTTCAGAGCTACATCACATATTTGGGACTCCAAGATTGGAGCAGTCATACTTATACCTGATAAAAGATTTCCAATTAAAAAACATTTAAAAAGACAGAGATGGACAGTAATGATTTTATGACAATTCATTAAGTAGATATAACACTTATTAACATATATGTATCAAATGAAGGAGCATCAGAATGTATTAAGCACCTATTATTAGAACTGATGAGAGACACAGATAGAAGCTCAATAACAGTGGGAGATTTCAACACCCTGCTTACAGCAATGGACAGATCAACCAAGAAGAAAACAGGGAAACAGAAGCTTTAACTGAACATTTGGAATAATTGAGTCTGAGACATATGTTGAGTACTTATTCCAATGAATGCGGAGTTCACTTTCTTCTTAAGTGTTCATAGAACATTCTCAAGGACACTTGATATGTTGGAACAGAAAACATGTCTCAACAAATTTAAATGATTGAAATTGTACCAAGCAACTCCTCATGCCTCAATGCTTAATAGCAATCAATCACAAAGTTAAAGCTTGAAGACCCCAAATTATTTGGAGATGGGACAGTATTCTGAATCACTCTTAGGTAAAATTGGAAATCAAAGAGAATGTAAAAAAATACTTATAAATGAGAATTAAGACATGAGCTACCAATGGGATCTATGGAGGCAGTAAAAGCTGTACTAACAGGGAAATGCGTTGCACTCCAGGCCTACCTCAGGAAACAAGAAAACTGGCACTCTAACCCTACACTTAAAACTCGAGATAAATAAGCACAATTCGACTGAAATATCAGTAGGAGATTGGAAATAATCAAAATTGAAAAATAAAGAGAAAACAAAATGACAATCCGGGTAGAATCACAAAGAAACAAGAGAGCCCTTCATTAGAGTCAAAAAATGAAAGGGGAGAAGTTACAACAGACACCCATAAATACAAAACATTTCAAGAGACTACTGTGAACAGCTCTATGCAAAAAAAAAAAACAAAAAAACTGGCCAACTTGACATGTACATATTCTTAGAAAATAGAGTCTACCAAGACAGTCTGGAAGAACTGGAAAACCTGAACAGAACAATCACAAGCAAAGAAATTGAAGAGGTAATCATAATTTCCCTTAAAATGAAAGCACGGGACTAGATGACTTTTCTAATGAGTTTTACCAACCTTCATAGATGAATACCAATTCTTCTCAAACTCTTCCAAAATATTGAAGAACAGGGAACACTCCCAAATACCTTCTATGAAGCCAATATCACACTGATACCAAAAGCTGAAAGAGGCACCAGTAATAAAGGAAATCACAGACCAATAGCTCTAATGCACATACATGCAACTATTCTCAACAAAATATTAACAAATCAAATCCAATAATGCATCCAAAGCATCTATTTTGACCAGGTGGAATTTATCTGAGGGATGCAAATATGTAAACTTATGAATATAGTGTCCCATAAAACAGGAGAAACACCACATGATCATATTAATGGACACCGAAAGCTTAACAAGATCCAACACCCACTGATGATAAAAAATATATATAAAAATGTGAATAGAAGTTACATACCTCAACATAATAAAGGCCATATATGATAAACCCACAGCCAAGTCATAATCAATGGCAAAAAAAATGAAATCATGTCTTCTAAGGTCAGGAACAAGGCAAGGCTGTCGACTCTCACCACTGCTATTTAACATCATATTGGAGGTCAGAGGCAGAGCAATTAGGAAAGAAGGAAATAAAATGAATCCACATTTGAAGAGAGGAAGTAAAATTATCATTTGCAGATGACATATATCCTGAAAATCCTGAAAACTCAAAAATCTAGTGGAACTAATCAACAAATACATTAAAGTGGCAGACTACAAAATAAATGCACAAAAGCCCATTGCATTTTTATACAGAAACAAACACTAGAAAAATGAAATCAAGAAACATAAACACTAGTTAAAATAGAAGTAAAAATGATCAATTATCTTAGAAAAACTTAGCAAAGAAGGTGGAAGACCTGTACAATGAAAATAAGTCCTTCTAAAACAAATAGAGGAGGATAAAAAGAGATGGAAAGACATTCCCTGTTCATGGTTGGGAAAAATCAGCATTGTTAAAACGACCACATTACCTAAAGCAATATATAGATTTAATGCAATCCACATTAAAATCCCATGGGTGTATTTCAAGGAAATAGAACAAAAAAATCTTAAATTTATATGGAACAAGAAAGACCCCCAATAATGAAAACAATTATGAAACAAAACATATCTGAAGGGCTTAATCTCCAAGACATTGAGCTATACTGTAAAGTGATGGTGATCAAAACAGTATGGTATTAGAATAATAACAGTGGCACAGATTAAGTGAAATAGAACTAAATCACCAGAAACTGACTCACATAGAGTCAGTTAAGGAGCCAAAAGCATGCAATGGCTAAAGGAAAGTCTCTTCAATAGTATTGGGATAACTGGACCATCACATGCAAAAGAATGAAGCTGGACCACTCTAACACCATTCACAAAAAATAATTCAAAGTGGAGTACTGACTTGAACATAAAACCAGAAACCATAAAATTCTTGGGAGATAAAATCAGAGAGATTGCATGACATGAGATTTAGAAACAGCTTTGAGGACTCAACTGCAGAATCAAGGAAAACAAAAAGAAAACAATTGGCACTACATTAATCTAAAAACCTTCCTCACAGCAAAAGAAAACAACAGTGAAACAAAAAGACAACCTACAAACAGGGAGAAGATATTTATTTCTACTTCTGACAAGGGCTAAATAGCCAAAATATACAAAGAATTCATATTAGCTCAATAAAAGAAAAATTTGCTAATCTAGTCAAACAATGGGCAGAGGAATTGAAGACACATTATTCCAAAGAGGATATACAGATGGCCAACAGGCACTTGAAAAGATGTTCCCTACTCACTATCAGGGAAATGCAAATCAAAAACAAAACCAACAGCAATGACGTATCACGTTGCACCTGAGAGACTGGCTATTATCCAAAAGTCTGTAAACAACAAATGTTGGAGAATGTGGAGAAAAAGGGAACACTTTCATATTGTTGGTGGGAGTGCAAATTGGTACAATCCCTATGGAACACAGTATGGAGATTCTCACAGCATTGAAGATAGAAATCCCTTCTGATCCTACCATCCCACTTCTGGATTTTTACCCAAAGATACAATACTGATTCATAGAGATTTGTGCTCCACCATGTTTATTGTAACCCTATTCACAATAGCTAAGAATTGGAAAATACTTAAGTGCAAAAAAAATCAGATGAATGCATAAAGATGTGGTTATGTATGCACAATGGAATAGTACACAGCCCTTAGAAGAGATGAAATCCTGTCATTTGAATCAACATTAATGGATCTAGAGGGGTTGTTCTAAATGAATTAAGCCAAAAGAAGAAAAATACCAGATGATCTCACGTATAAGTGGATTGTAAATAGACAAAGAAACAGGTGCAACAAAACCAAACCTTGGACACTTGCAATAGAATGGAATGACCAACAGGGAATGATGTGGTTAGTGGTGGTGGAGCCCACTGGACAGTGGTGAACAATACTTGGTGATTTGGTGGAGGGCAGGGTGTGTTGGGATATATCCGAAGAATGGAGAAACTGCACATATGGGGAACTACACATATGAGTTTATTTCAATTCATAAATCAATGTTAACAGCAACAAAATTCTAAAAAAAGAGAAAAATATGCCACAGTAATAAACCATTAATTTTTGTTTTAAATAGGGTGAAAGGAGCATGTTACCTGTTTTTGTTTTTGTTGCTACCCCCATTCTGTGTCATTCTACATGTTCCCTATCCCAGCCATCTCAGCTGCCTTACCCAAAAGGGTGTACCATAAACCCTCAATGTTACAATGTAATATTCCTTCAATGCATTTTAATTGGGTTTAAGAAGAAAAAGAAAACTTTAACTGGAATTCAAAGGGGTCTTTTTCTTATTAGGAAATCCATTAAATAATATATGTCTCAGCTGTCCAGGACACAAGGGTGCACAGTGTCTATTAAGATGACTGCCTACATCTACAGCTATTTTTGTGTGTACATGTTTCTGTATCTGTGTGTGTGATGTGGTATTAACTAATTAGAGATGAAAATTTAAAGACAAATGTTGAAATGGATATAAGATTTGGTAGACAGTATGATGTTACACATGGTAAGTTCTAGAGAATCAATGAGAAAACTAAACAATGCAATAATGCAATAAGGTAGCAAGGTATAAAATTTCCATCTAAATATCAGTAGTCTTCATCTACCCAGTCAATAACCATTGAGGTGACATAATGCTAAATAAAGCCTCATGTATAATAGCAAGAAACAAATACTTTGCATTTAATTTGATAAGAAACATGGAGACACCCTTGTGGTTCATGGGACTGACAAGGCGGGGGTGTGGACCATGTAAAGCCTATGGATCCACGTTCTGGATGAGAATGGGGAGGCAAAGTAAAAAAAAATCTTCCTCTGCCTTCCCCACTCTTAAAAGTTAAAAAAAAAGAAAACTGCTGGTTATAAAAAAGGTAATGTATATATAAAAAAAAAAAAACCCACTTGAGGGATCTGCTCCGTTGGAGCAATGGGGTTGGGTCAATTGTCTCCAAAGGAGCAAGCCACAATACCACTGGACTCAAGTCCTAGGTTCAGGGTGAAACAACTAGTGTGAACAGCTAAATAAAGAAATTTTTAAATGCTTTCTCCTGTCTCTTCTTGCCTCCCTATTCACCTTCATTCTTGCCTGCACCTTTTATTAAAATTAAATCCACATAAGAAACTTCAATTAATTTGAACAAGTGGGAAAACATTGCTTGTTTTTCAATAAAATGACATCATAAAGATGGCAATTTGCCTCAAGTTAATTCATAATTGTAACATAATTGCAATAAAATGCTAACAAGCTTTTTAAAAATAGTAATTTTTATGAATTTGCTTTTGGCATCTTTTGCTTTGATAAAACACTTTTCATCTATGTACAACACTTGGAATTGCCAAACTGTCAAATTACAATCTAATTTCTGAATTATGTTTTTGCAAAAATAACAGATTTGATAGTTCCTGGTAATTTAGTGAAATGGGTGTGCTGGAACTTTCACATCAATTGGTCTTGCCACTCATGTGCTGTCCTAATTAGGATGGATATAAAAATCTATTGTTAGGCATTAGTTTCCTTTATATTGCTATTAGTTCAACTACTCATTGCAATGTGATTTTATTTTTCTACTTTGATTGAATTATAGTTAAGATGCCCCTGTGTAAAGTGTATCATTTAATTGGTTGTTATATGTATATTCTGAAAAAAATGTTTACCACATAGATACATTTTTTTTAAGGAGTTGGCCAGGCAGGAAGGAAGGCAGGTAAAGCAGACAGGCAGCAAGAAGGAGGAGAAGGAAGCTATTAATAGTCATTTAGTTGTTCATCTTGGTTTTTTCCCCATACTGGGTCTTGAACCTGGGTTTTTGGATGTCAGTGTACTATGTCCAGTGGCCGTATCTGTCACATCAACAGGGAGTGCTGAGAACTTTCAAGATTACTCTCTTAGCAACTTTGAAATATATAATACAGTATTGTAAATATAGTAGCCATGTTCTACATAACATCTGAGGAATTTTTAACTTTTTTTTTAAAGGAAAGGTGTAGGGAGAAATGAAGGTAAATAGTCAGGCAAGAAGAGAGAGAAGGAAGAAGCACTTTATTTAGTCATTCATCTTGGCTGTTTCCTCAGGACCCAGGACTTGAACAGGGGACCTGGGGATGTACTGTATTTTTCCATGTATAGTGCACACATTTTGGCCCAAATTCATGAGGGAAAAATATGGATGCACATTATACATGGGTAGTAAAATTAAATATCTATATAAATGTTTTTATTTTATTTATGCTTAATGGGTTAAACTCAGAAACAATATCTGATGATCCCTGAGAAAACAATGGGAACAAAAGATGCCTTACAGAAATTGGAGCATTCTATTTTCATAAAGCTGAATCATTAAAATTGTATCACTGTGGAAAAAAAAAGAGGGCTATTTTGATTTTGTTTATATTTTAAAGGAAAACTGCAGGCAGGAATGAAGGTAAGTAAGCAGGAAGAGAGAGGAGGAAGACACATTTTATTTTGTTATTCATATTGGTGGTTCATCCCAGACCTAGATCTTGACCCTGGGTTCTTGGGATGCAGATGAACAATGTCCCAAAGGCCTTATCAATTAGACCACCAGGATGTGCCAAAAATTGAGTTTTGGGTTATTTTATTGTAATTATTCTACACATTAAAATAACTTCCTATGGTAATTTCCCATTCCTTAGATATATGTCAACACACCCTGCCCTCCACCAAATCACCAAGTGTTCTTCCCCATTGTCCAGTGGACTCCACCACCATTTACCAATCCCATTCCCTTTTGGTAATCTCAATTCTGTTGCAAATGTTCAAGGGTTGGTTTTGTTTCATCTGTTCCTTAGGTCTATTCACATTCCACCTATGAGTGATGTCATCTGTCTTCTTTTGACTTATTTCACTTAGCATCATCCCCTCTAGATCCATCCCATGTTGATCCAAATGACAAGATTTCATCTCTCAGAGCTGAGGAGTATTCCATTGTACATATGTAACACGTCTTTATCCATTCATCTGCTATTGCACACTTAGGTAATTTCCAGTTCTTACAGAAGTACTGTATTTTTATTTAGTTGTTCATTTTGGTAGTTTCTCCTGGCCCCAGGTCTTGAATCTGGGACCTTACGGGTGTGTGAACTGTGCAGTGGACTAAAGTACAGGGTCTTTTTTTTTTTTTTTTTTAACTCAAATAACTCAAAAAGCTGTTGATTTCTTGGATGCTCCCTGGTGGCCTAGTGGTCTAGTACCTCTGGGACTAGTTCCACATATATCCCAAGGTCCCAAATTGAAGATCTAAGCCCAGGGGAAACAGCAAAAATAAACAACTAAATAAAAATTAAAGTGAAAAAAAACAACAACTATTGATTTCTAAAATGTTAAAGGTCCAGTCTCATTTTATCTGTGCAAAGTAGGAGAAAAAAGCCTTGTTAACTAAATTCACCCCTTGGGAAACTGATTTTCAGAAGTACTTCCATGAATTCATCTCCTTCTTATAGTACTTCAGTATTTTTCCAGACTACTTCGCCCTCTGTTGTACATAAAACAATCCAGGACTCTAAAATAGGCTCTTTCCTTGATGTGAGCAAGAAAAAGGACTCTCCTTGATCATGCTGCATTTTTTGCGAGCAATGTGCAGGCAGGAATGAAGTCAAGTAGGCAGGTAAACAGGAAAAAGCACTTCATTTTATGTAGCTATTTATCCTGGTTATTCCCCAGGTCCCAGGGTCTTGAACCTGAGTTCTTGGATGTGTGTGGACTACACCTGGTGTACTAAATTTCTGGGCCACCAGGGTGCCCCACTACTGTCTTTCAAATTTTTTTAATTCTCTTGTTCAGTGATCATGACTTTCTCACATCTTGCTCCAAACAGCCTTTCTACACTCCTCTTTCACCCTTCCCTAGCTTGTAGCCTACCAGTTTGAGAACAGTGGTGAGGAACTAGATAATTAAATAAAGTACATAAAGACCCAAGTTCAGGTCCTGACTTGGCCTCACATTTAGATCAGATGCTCCCAACTTTCGGGTCTTAGAATCTCTTTACATTCCTTGTTCAGGACTCCGAAGAGCAGTTGTTTCTATTCATTAATATCTATTGACATTGGTAATACTGGAAATTAAATTTAAACTTTTTAAATGTCTTACAAAAGAAATGAAATATACAGTTATCTGTGAGTTTCTTGATCTTTTCCATTCCTGCCTGCCTGCCTACTCACCTTTATTCCTACCTACACCTTTCCTTTAAAAACTTTTTTTAATTATTTAGTCATCTGTTTAAGAGCCAACACCACTCCATGTAAACATAAATAATAAATTTTTATTTAAAAAATCAGTAATTTTTCCAAAGCAAAAATTTAAAGTGATTTTTAAAATATTTTTATGTCTTCAATGTCTGCTTAGAAGACAAATTCTCATATCTGCTTCTAAAATTGTTATAGTTTTGATTGAATTATAAAAAGAAATTTTATGTCATACAGATACATAGAAAAGAGAGGAGTATTTTCTATTTTTCCAGCCCCACATCTCAAACCTGAGTCCCTGGACCTTACATGGCCTGCACCTTAGCCAAACAAGTGATCCAGAAGAGGGAGGAATATTTTACATCTTCAAATAATGGTAGTCTTTTTTTATACCACACCAACACTATCAAATTGTCATTTCTTAAAGATTACTTGCATTGTGGAATCTGAATCCATATTGACAAATTTGTTACCCATACCTATCACAAACAAAAATCAATTTCCAGTTGATCGAGAATTTAAATGTGAAACTGGCATGCCCTAGTGGAGTAGTGGTTAGATCCACTGCCTCTGGCTGGCACAGTCCACTGAGGACCGGGGTTTGTGACCTGGGGTGTGGGGCTGATGGGGGGCAAAAAAGTGAACAACTAAATAAAATAAAGCACTTTTTTCTCCTCTCTCTTCTTGACTGCCTACCTTCATTCCTGCATGTAAGTTTCTTTGTAAATTAAAAAAAGTGAAACTGAACTTCAAAAAATAAAAAAGGTGGGTATACCCTTGTGGCCTAGCAGTCTAGAACACCACGAGTCCCACATACATCCCAAGGTCACTGGTTCAAGACCTGGGGCTAGGGGAAAGCAACCAGTGTGAACAACAAAACAAAAATTTATTTCAATGAAACCACTAAAGCAGAACATAATCATCTGAGGCTTAGGAAACATTTCTTAATTTCTTAGGAACCATTTCTCACAAAAACTCACCATAAAGACTAGATATGCCCTGGTGGAGCAGTAGTTCAGTCAACTGCCTCTAGAGGAGCACACCCCACATGACCCTGTGTTCAAGTCCCAGATCTGGGGGGAAACAACCAGTGTGAACAGCTAAATAAAAATAAAAATGCTTCTTCCTCTCTTTCCCTGCCTGCCTGCTCACCATCCTCCCTGCCTGCATCTTTGAAAAAAAAAAAAAGACTAATAAAATTTGACTACACTAAAATTCAGAATGTCTATCAAGAAACTCCATAAAGAGAGGTGCATGTACAACTAAACAGAATCAAAGAGATCACACCCCTAAATATCATGGGGGGAAGACAAAACTACCAAGGAAAATCAGAAGAAACACAAAATAACCATACTTGAAAATTTTTTAATTCATTTTAGGTTTTGCCCAAAGTGTGAGTTTTGAATCCAGGTCCATGGGCTTTCCATGGTCCACACCCCAACCATCTCAGCCACCTGAGCTACATGGGTATGCCTAATACATAGTCGCAGAGCTCATTTTTAGTAGTCAGAAGCAAAATACAAATTAAAACAGTAAGATTCCATTTCCTAAGTATTCTAAAATATAAAATACAAAAAGCACAGGATACAAAATGTTTGAACACACAAATCCTATATCCAGAGAGTTCATTTTTAGAGTAATTAATACACATGTGAAATGGAAGATATTTGAGAATGTTTATGACAGCATTATTCATGATGGGGAAAAAAAACTCCAAGTAACCCAAAGAGGTTCCTCTACTGTAGAGTCGATAAATAAGTTGTGGGATAGTCACACAAAAAAAATCCCTGTGTAGCAACTGAATAAATTGACTACAGCTACAAGTGACACATAGTAAATATGTGAACAAAAGTATGCCACATAGGAATGTAGACTTGTTTTATTTTTCACTTTGATATTAAGACTCCCAAGAAATTGCAAAAATAGTACAGCATTTTCATGTACTCTTTCAAGCATATTTTCATACATATACGTGTATATATATTTCATGTATTCATGTACCCACCTTCCCCCAACATCTTTCAAATTTACAGACTATTCTCAAAATCAGCACATTGATATTGCTATCATATTAACTCAGGTAATAACCTTATCTCAGTTTTACCAGTTATTCCTTATATTTCTGGAGGGGAGGGATAACACAGTTCTGTGCATAATATATGACAATTCTAGGACATTCTATCATATATGTAGATTAAAGAACCCATTCTTACAATCAGAATAAATGAAAATCTATCACCGCAGAGATATCCCTCAGGTGAGCCTTTCCCCAAACCCTGACAGTATGTTATGTAATTGATCAATTTTAAACTCACAAACTGAGAATTATGAAGGTCCATACATGAATCTGAGTTCCAATTTTTTAAAGAGAAAACAGAATAGAAATCATACTACCCATTTTGTAGAAGGTAGAGATGCTGACAACAGGCTTATCGGAAGGATGAACTAAGCTACTGACCACGATTATTTTTGTAATATGGTCAACTGATAGACAATGATTGTTTTCAAATGGAAAAAAACATAACTGTTAATCCATTTCCCCTTTGCCCCAAGAATACTCACCGGAGGCACTGACAGCTACAACATTTAACCCAAAATAACTCAGATTACAGTTCTGAATATGCCCCCCAAGTTAGCACAAATTATCTTGTTTTTATTATTTTCATATCACTCTATTATACCCATCTTTGGAAACAAAAGATGTCCTCTATTTATAGCATTCTGTTTTTAGTAGTGGTATTTCCATTTACAAAATAAATTCTCAATCACTGAAAACATCAAACCCTAGAAAATGTAGCATTTCTATGTGTGATGTTAACATCTTTCTTGAATAGTTGTTAACCAAAGATTCATTTGATGAATCCAATTTCTCCAAAGAGACTATTTGGATGATAGAAATAGCCCTATATCATCAAGAAGATCTGGAGAGAAATGTGATATTTTGTGTGGAATGTGATGTTCCACTTTGTGTTGTTAGATGCTTTGAAGTTTATCTCATGAAAAGAAATTTATTACGTACTGGTCATCATATACATTTCTGTTGCACTAGGATTATAGATAAGTTCTTAGAAATAACTCCAAGGACAGTTTTTGTATTTTATTTTCACATTGAAAACCAGTCAGATTTGCGTCAGTTTCAAAGAGGGTATTTATGTAAAATTAAATGAAGGCTGGTAGCAAGCTGCACTTTTTTAAAAACTGGGAAATGGGTTAAGGTGGTAGAAATCAATCCATTAGGAATACGGTTTAAAAAAAAAAAAACTAGATTGACTACAAAACTAAGACCTTTTTCTAAGGAAAGGTACAGGCAGGAATGAAGGCAAGTAGGCAAGCAGGAAGAGAGAGGAGGAAGCAGCGCTTTATTTGATTTAGTTGTTCACATTTGTTCCCTCCAGCCCAGGGTCTTGATCCCAGGACCTTGGAATGTATGTGAGACTGCTTCCAGTTGTACGAGACCACTAGGCCAGCAGGGTGCACCCTAAAAGACACTTTCATATTGGATATTTTCAAACTGAATCCAACTACATCCGATTTATGAGATGCAACAGAAACTAGAGTACACAGAAGGCTTAAATAAGGACCACAGAGGACTCTAGAACAGGCAAATATTTATAAAAGGAAACTGCCATGACGTACTGATATTAACACAGACCTTACAAAATATTTCTCCTTAATAGCTCAATTTTTTTTCTCCCAGTTGCTCCTAAACCCCTTCCAATTAAGTTGGAGTTACAGAATCAGCTTTGCCAAGGTCATCAATGACTTCCATTGACACTTTGGTGGGTTTTTTCCCCCATCGAATTCTAGCAAATGGAAGGTCAAAGAGGGCTGGACATGGAGAGACATAAACTCAGCCTGGTCTAGCAAAGTTTGGACCAGGCTAATGGGGTGGTTCATGGGCCACAATCCTCTTTATGAGAACCCCACCACCCGTAGCAATGGACTTGCGCTATTACTCATGTCACTACAAGGAGGAGTATTAGTGCAACCCCAGGGCTGGGTTTATAGCGCAGATCAGAGTCATCAACCAGCCGAGCATTCCCAGTGGGAGACCCAATGGGCATGCTCTCAAAGCCTTCACACTCGAAGAAAGTATACGCATCTGGAAGAACATTTTCCTTAGAGTGAAAAATTCCTGATCACTCCCCCATTGTGAAACAGCAAAGAGGACTTTTTGAACAGAATGTTTCTTTGTGTCACAAAACAGGAGTCCAGAAATAAGCAGCTCAGGGCTGGTGCAGCACTCAAACCCCTTGGGAACAAGAGCCTGAGTCCAGTTGAATGTCCTTTGCCTTTGACTGCTGCCCAATGGTCACAAGGGAACCTCCTCCCAACTCAAGCTCTTGTGTCCAATTTCCAGGCACAAAGGAGGAAGGAGCAAGGGTAAAAACTATAAAGTTATGCACCAGGAGTATCCTTTTTACAACAGGTTTCCCAGAATTCACACCGGTACCTGTCATGGGCCAGCGCTGTGGGACATGACCGTTCCTTCAAGAAAGCGAACAGGCTTGCGGGGTGGGCGCACTGGAGTAAATATTAACAAGCGAAAGCTAGGTTCTGAAAGTAAGAGGAACCAGGAGAATGAATATAGAGGCAGCTGGAGTGCCTCTTACACTGGACCAGAGTTAAAGTCCCAATAAGTGCCGAAGAAGCCACTTCCTGCAGATCACCAACTCTGACCCCAGCTAGATTACAAATGAAAAACAAGTCAGCTAAGAACCCCGGGCACTGTGTATGAAAACATATTCCTGAATAACCCATGAGTGCAAGAAGTCATAATCAGAGGGTATTTAGAGGGTTATCGGTGGCCTTGGATATTTATATTTTGAAATAAAAAAACATGAATTAATGAGCTAGGGGTGCACCTCTGGGATACAGCACAAAGGCAATCCCATGTCACAATATTGACAAAGACTCACAGAACAAGTTCTCATATGAACATTAATTCCACATTCATTACACTAACAGAACTTCCCCACAAGTGTGTCTTCACATGACAAGATGGGTGCTTCTGAAGCCTTTCAAATATTACTCTGGGAACCAAAAAAAAAAAAAAAAAAGTTTCCTTTTCAGGTATACATTTCTCCCCTGATTTTTTTTTAATTGAATACAGTGAATTTTTCTAGAAAGTTCTAATCTGTATTTTCCCATAAGAAATCTTTCTTTTGTGAGATTCTTTAAAAAAAAAAAAATTCCAAATGGAATTATATTTCAAATCCTCAGTAAGGATGTTTGTGGGATCAGTGAAACTAGAATATGTGTTGGGTGCTGGTAACATTGTTAATGTTAAATTTCATGTGTTAATATTTTGATGATAGAGGACAGGTTTGTTGGGAGACATTTCTCCAGGGGCAGCTCATATTTCCATATGTTTTCCTCTGAGCTGGACTATCTCTTCAATGATAGCAAACATCCTCAGAGCAGAGGGCAGGTTTGCTCACCATGAGTATAGTAGATAATGTTTCTCTCTGGCACAAAGATGGGGCATGTTGGTTTGCAACTCCTTAAGGAAGCTTGGAGTTTCTCAACTCTGACAAAAACTCACCACATGAGCAGCAGTCACCTAGGCCACTCCATGTCACTTTTCTGGACCTTAGAGATTGAAGGGAACTGTCGTACTGTAATAAGTCCTTGACTTCTAACCCAGAAGTCTGGAGTCTTTGGCCAACATCCATGAAACTGTGGCAAGTCAACTTGTTAACTTCTAAGAAGGTGGAAGCCTCAGCTCCTTCAGATCCTGACAATGTCTTAGTTCTATGGATAAATGCCAAAGAAGGGTACTAAATATGAAAGGAAGTTAGGATAAATGCTAAATAAGTCTCATGTCTGTAATGCCTCATCCTTTACAAGAAAATTATACACAAAGAAAGATATGAAAACAATTGCCAGAATGATTGACAGGTGGTGAATGCAGGAAAAGGCATGGAGTTTGGGGGAAATTGCTGCAACTAACTTCATGGAGCTAATGTATCCTTAAAATAACAATAAAAGGACAATGTGAGAAAGGAAAATTGAGAGCGAATCTCACTCAAGGATGCAAAAACCCTATTAGCAAACTAGGAATAATGATGTCTGAGAGCCAAGTTGTCCAGATTACAAGGCTAACTAACGTCACAGTGGAAAATTGATTACAATAATTTACTACACACACATTCTTTTTTAAGTTACATGTATTCAATCATTCAACAAATACTTATTGAGTGCCTACCACGGGTTCTACCTTGTTCCAGGGAGTTGAAATATATCGGTGAACAAACATTTTCATCTCAGGAAATGCAGAACAAACATGACCAAATTCATAAGAAAAAAATCCTTAACATCCTAAGAAAGGAACTTTCTTATCCTGATAAAGATCGCTACCAAAATGTTACAAAAGACACCAAACTGAAGAATGAAATATAAAGAATGCCCTTTTCAGATCAGGAAGACCAGTGGCTGAGGACACTTCTAGTTGATCTATTTCAAGACCCAGATAGGTAAAAAAATAAATAAATAAATAAATAAAAAGACAAAGTAGGGTTAAGAAGGAGTAAATGAAATCTGTATTTTCAGATATAATGATGTGGAGAAAACTCCAAAACATTTCTACTTCAATCATTGCAATATTAGTGTAGGCAAGCGTACCATGTCAAATTCAACATAAGAAAGTGCTTTAAGGGCCAGAAGATACATATATTGCTAGGCTTTCTCCAGAAACCTTACACCCTAAATTTAGTGTGACGGAAATATCCAAAGCCTATGATAAAAATCATCCAATATCTCACAAAAAGTCCAAAAACCTTCTAAAAACCATAAGGAAAAGAAGCCAATTGAATGTGAAACTGAGATAAAGGAAGACCTGGAAAGAGATGAAATAGCTGAGCTGCCACTGAATGAGTCAGTGTTATTCTTTAGAGCATTCATCCATGCCAGAAAGAACTCATCAACAATGGAACTCCCACATCATTTGAGAAAATATTTTGCTATTGTCTCTGTACTCTGAGGAACACCAAGATTACAAGAATGACTTCAAATAAGTATTATGACTCTATCCTACCACATTGGAGAATGTAGCTAAGACTCATCATAATGAATGTACAATGGAATCACCTTTTATACCTGTTCTGGTGAGGAATAATTTACATACCGTAAAACTCATTCATTTAAAATACACAATTAAAATAAGACATTTTTGAGAGGAAGCATTGAGTTGTTCATCTTGGTCACCTCCCTGCCCTCGTCTTGAACCAGGGACCATGGGATGTATGTGGTCCATGCCATGGAGAACTAAACCACTAGGCCACTAGGGTGTACCCAATTTAAATAATGCTTAGTAAACGAGTTTTATAATAAGCATGAGCTAGGCGTAAAAGGTTTCCAACAACCCAGTAAGATCCCTCATGCCAATTTAGTTCATTGGGTTCCCACCTCTAGCTCAGGCAAACACTAACCTACAATGTGTTTATGACTTCGATCTGGATGATTCATATAAATGAAGTCATGCGAACTTTTGTGATGGGTTTCTTTCGCGGAGCATGTTTCCAAGATACATTCATGTTGTAGCACATATCAACTTCATTTTTCATTGCCAGTAATATATTATATGGATGAGTAAATTATGTTTATTCTCTAGTTGATGGGAGTTTTGAGTTTTCCCCCTTTTGGCTATTATGAAACCTACTTTGAACACTTGTGTGGACACAGCTTTTTATTTCTCTTGGGGGTCAAATGAAAACAATATTTTAAGAAACTACCAAAGCGTTTTTTCAAAATGATCACATATCATGTTCCCACCAATAATGTCGCCTGTATTTTGCATTTTTTTTCAAGACCCATGATTAGCATTCGAAGTTATTTTTTTAATATTGAGGTTCTAGTGTCCAGTTGTGCACATATTTTTTTAAGGAAACATTTTGGAGAAGAACCTGTGTTCTCTTTTCTTAATAAAAACAACTAAAAACAGACTAGCTAACCTGGCTTGTTTTTATAGTTTTATTTGTACTCAGTCATATTCAGTTATATTTTTTTCAGTTTTAATATTTTATTGAAGTAACTTCATTTTACAAATTAAAATACTCATATATACAGGTACCCTATATGTGTAGTTCAGTTATAAATTTTCCATGGTCACTTTATGCTACATGGAAGATTTGATTATTGATTAGTTTCAACAGACATCTTATGGGCTACCGAGTAAATAAGTTAGAAACCATTTGTCTGCAAATCCCTATTTTAAATATCGCAGAGAGGCAAAGAATAAAACTACTGTTTTAAGAGGTTAAGAATTAACTTGCCAGGTATAAAATTACATTCAGTTGGCTGAGACACTGGTATGCAGACCATGTAAAGCCCATAGATATGGGCTACAGGACTGGAGTCTGGGTGAAAAGTAAACTAAAAATGCTTCTTCCTTCTCTTCCTTTCTTCCATTTTTAAATACTTATTCCTCTTCTTTCCTTCATCTCTTTAAATATATATATATATATATATATATATATTTGTCCTACAATAGCAAATTCACCCTGCCAGTTAACCCCCAATGCAATGATTATCACCAAAAGCATTTCTATTTTTGCTTTAAAGAAGAAGGAAAGGTGCAGGCAGGATTAAAGGCAGACAGGACGGGAGAGAGGGGAGAAAGAAGTATTTTTATTTATTTGCTCTTTCTGGTTGCTACCCGCAGAACTGAGTTACAAACTTGGGTCCCTGGACTTTACAGGGTCTGCGCCCCGGATGCAAACTTAATGCCTGTCCCACCAGGACATGGCAACATTTCTATTTCCACAGTACACACAGCTCTTGGAGAACTGGGAAGGACACTAGCAGGCCACACTGATGTGAGCGAACATAAAAAGGGGTGGGGGGAAGGCCAATATTCTTTCTAGGCTGTTAGATCAGGTTAAACAATTACCTATTTGTCAGATTTGATTTTTTTCCTATCAAATTGCTACTTCTACTATTGAAAACAAAAGTATTTCTATTTCCACAGTTCAGTTTTGGAAAAATCAATCTGCTATGCTTCCTTGGGTGTTGGAAATGTGTATCTTCATTAAGGTGGTGATTATAGAGGTGTGCATATTTATCAAATCTCACCAAACTGTACCTTTAAAAGTTGTGTTTTGTTATGTGCAATTTATGCATTGAGAAAAAATTATAAAAGTAAATGTATTTGAAAGATATGTTCAAAGACAGGATTGCTTATGAAAAAATACCTATTTAAAGATTTCTGTCTTGAAAATAGGGAATATAAAACATTGTAAATTATCAGTTAACACAAACTTTCACTTCACAGAGCTCATCTGTTGACTGATTTAAACAATCACTAGCTTTATTAAGTGGGAAAAAAATGTATGTGATCAAAGTTGTAGAGAATTTGAACTGATGTTGATTAAAACTGTTGTTTAACCGTATCTTTTCAAAGTGCTGCCCGTTAAAAGGGAAAATACTGATTACGAATCTGTTTGATAGTTCTATTCAACAAAATTTTATACTAGTTTTAATAAACATTTATCTTTAGCACCCAGAATTGTTCTATTTATATATGTAATCTATATAGTTGCAATATATCACCATTTAGAAAAGTTAGTCTTAAAATATATAATAGCAAAGAAGGTATCTGATAATATGCGGACTTTTATAGAAATACTTATGAAACTTTACTAAAAGACCTTAAAGAACACCTAAATAGGTAAAGATACTGACTTTATAACCCAAAATATTTATTAAAGTGATTCCAGACACGATATCAGTGTAATTGTGGAGTTTTCTGCAAACCTATTGTTAAACTTAGAGAAATAAAAGGCCCAGAAGGAATAAGAACAAGAATAATATTCTGCCTCTTGACCATTAAAAAACAGATGTGCCCTTGTGGGTCAGATGGATAAAATACTGGTGTACAGACCACATACAACCCACAGACCTGGTTCAAGACTCAGAGCCAGGGTGAAAAAACAAAATGAACAACTTAATAAATGAAGATGTTTCTTTAAAATAAACAGGTATAAAATGGTGCTATTTTGATGCAGGATCAACAAAGTGACTAAGAGAACAAAATAAAAGGCCCAGAAACAAAACCATGCAAACAAAAATCACTGGCATTCTGATAGGAGCTCTAGGAAACTGGATTATCTACCAAGGAGAAAGTTAAATTGGATCACTTTTGACAAAACATACAAAAACCAGTAATAGGAAAATGTTAAAAGACATTTTAGAAATGAAAAAAATAGAACCTATTTACAACCACATGCCACTGTCTCAACACAATCAGCCACAGACCACCAGGGAGAAAATCTACAAAGCCAGTCTGACTGGCTCATTACAACAGGGAGACCACAGCGCTATGGAACCTTGGGGGTATGCTACCAAACAAAGGAAGATATATGGATATTATAAGATCTCAGGGAAGAAGAGAATTTTGGGAAACTGTAGTGTTTTGCTAAGTTCAAAGTGAGTTGTGAATTAAAATACATCTAGTAGCCATCAGACATATCTAAGAATAAACCAAAATAAACACACCTTAGATCAAAACCCAAATACAGCTAAAAGAGAAATACATGGCACTAAACCTTGTACTCAAAAACAGAAGAAAATTATTGAGGTAGATTTCCTTTAAGGAAAAGATGCTGACAAAAGCAATGTATATTTATAACACACATATAGCTTCACTCCCATTCTGTATTTCCTGGTATAGAAGTTGAAGTCCCAGTGAAAGAGTCCCCATAATGAGGATAGCCATACGGGTGAGAATTCTCACAAGTGAGATTGGTGGTTTTTTTCTCATGTACTTCTATTTCTGGGGCTTCTTTTCACTATGAGTTCTCTTGTGTTTCCTATGGGATGACTGACTACTGAAAAGGTTCCCATAGTCATTACATGAATACATCTTCTCCCCTGTATGTAGCCTCTTGTGGACAGTCAGGTTAGAGCTCCTACTGAAGGTTTTTCCACAGTCACTACACTGGTAGAGTTTCTCACCAGTATGAGTTCTCATGTGTACCATCAGATGGAATTTCCAGCTGAAGGTTTCCCCACAGTTGTTGCACTGGTATTTTTCCTCAGTGTGTACTTTCCTGTGTACAGTCAGGTTGCTGCTCCTGATGAAAGTCTTTCCACAGACATTGCATTCAGACAGTTTCTCCTGAGTGTGTGTCCTCTTGTGTACAGTGAGGTTTGAGCTGGATCTGAAAAACTTCCCACCCTGGTTACAATCATCTGGTTTCTCTCCAATGTGAGTTTGTGTGTGTGCTGCAAGGGATGCACGACGGCTGAAGGCTTTCCCACAATGAAAACATCTGTAGGGTTTCTCACCAGCGGAAGACTGCACATGGATCCTAAGGGATGAAGCACTAAACGCTTTTCCACATTCTTTATGTGTACTGCATTTCTCTCTTGTGTGATTTCTCTTGGACAAAATCAGGTTAGAATTCTTTCTGATGGCTTTTCCACTCAGAGTATATTCACCGAGTTTCTCTCCACATTGAGTTGGTACCTGTTGATTAAGGGATAAGTGATAACTAAAGACTTTCTTGCTTTCATTGTATTCATAGGGATTCTCCCATAGGAAGTCTGCACCGTAAAGAAAGCCCATTGTTACATTAGAAGTTGCTACCATTTTCAAAGCACATGTACTGTTTCTGTCCCGTCTGAGGTCCTTCCAGTTGAGCAAGTGTCACAGTCACGAACATTCATAAGGCATCTTATGTACAGAGGTTTTTATTCTGATTATAGTTTAAACAAAAACAAAATTTTGTGTCACTGTGTAATTTGTATTTGTAGATTGTAGGGAAACGAATTTTGAAATGAGTAAAAATGGCTCCCAAATTCATGATGCCCAGAGAATCTCTCCTGGGACATGATCTCTCTTGGGGAAAGGTCACCAGCCCCAGGCATCTTCCTGGATTGCTGCGCTGTTCTATCCCATGGCCATCCAAAACTTCTACTGATGAAAACTAGCAATGAGACTTACCCCTTTCCTGCCAGTTGGTTTTTCCCAAAGTTTCTTCTGCTTTGTAGTAGTCTCTTTCATTTTAAGTCTAGACTTCTGGTCTGAAATGAATGGGAGACAAAAACATTTAAGCTATTGAAGAGAACCTTTTTTTTCATATACGATCCTAAATATGAGAAGTTGATTGTAACGGGGAAGAATCTACTAGTAGTTAAAGACAGACTTTCGGGATTTTAACTATGTGAAGCATTAGAAAATGACAGGAGTAAGAGTTGGAAATGCCCAGGTGACTTGCTAAGAAAAGATTTTGTCAAGAATGAGATTGCTGCTAATAGTCTGACAGAGAACATTATCAGATAAGCAAAGTTTGGGAACAGTAGGAAAATAGACAAGTAGCATACATGGGAATATTCTGGATAGAGGAAGCAGGACAGCTTTCTCTGGGCACAAAATAAACTAGAAGAGGAAAAGAAAAAGGAGGTGAGGAAGGAAGCTGAAGTTTTGAAAGGAAATTCATCCCCAGTGGGCAATTTCTCAGACAAAATGATACATAGAAATTCCTTTTACCTAGGACTCACCTGCACTGGTGTCTTGAAGAACTCGCTTCTCCTTGATCTTTGGCTTCTCCTGCTCCACCTGAATGAGGATAGGCTTACGGAGATGATACCCTGCACACAGGGAAAGACACAATAGATGGGAGGGATGTGGAGTGAAGAAAAGGGAACTTCCACCAGTGGGACCAACACTTTCAGAAGATGGGTATGTGTGACTACGTGGCAGTGATAATAATGGTACCCATGACCCAAAACTCAAATTACGCCCTCCAGGGATCAGGGATCCTCAGGCCCAACATCAGATATCCACATCAGGAACCTGAAGCTTCTAACCATGAAGATGGTAATGCTGATAAGAGTCTTCACTCTCCAGAAGACAGTAGACTAGGGGTTGGTGAATCACAGCCCAGGGGTTAACCACCTCCTTTTGGAAATATTTTTATGAAAACATGGCCCTGCCTATCCAATTATATACCATCTACAGCTGTTTTAGCAACACACTAGCAGCATTAAGTAGTTGCAACAGGGACTCTGTGGCTCACTAAGCTGAAAATATTTCCTCCCTGGTTTTTTAAGGAAAAGTATAAAGCCCCTCTCCCCCAGTTTATACACTGAAGCATCTCAAGGGTGGATTACATCTTCATCACTCTCTTCCCGAGAGCAAAAACACTTCCTATACACTTGTTATACAAAATAGATGCAGGGTCAAGATGGAACAGTCCACATACATCCCAAGGACCTGGGTTTGTGACCTGGGTCCAGGGATGTGGGGGAAACAACTAACTTGAAAAACTAAATAAAAATAGGGCATGCTCCAGTGACCTAGTGGTCAAATCAGGCACAGTTCACATACATCCTAAGGTCCCCAGTTCAAGACCCCAGGCCAGGCAGACAATGATGAATAACTGAATAAAATAAAGTGCTGCTGCTGCTTTTCTCTGCCTGTCTACCTACATTCCTTCATCCCTGTCTGCAAATTTCCTTTAAAAAATAGCTACCGGCATGCCCTGGTAGATTAACTTAAGGTTAATTCAGCTGCCTCTGAAGGACTGTAGTCCACATACATCCCAAGGACCTGAGTTCACATCCTGGGGCTGGGGGAACAGCCAAGATGAACAACTAAATAAAAATAAAATGCTTCTTCCTCCTCTCTCTTCCTGCCTTCTTGCCTTCTCACCTTCATTCCTGCCTGTACCTTACCTCTTAAAAAAAATAGTTGTAGTAAAAATCTATAAATGAAGAGATAAGGAAAATCTTACCCACAGAGGCTAGATTCCTGTAGTTCTCCAGCATCACATCTCTATACAGGATTTTCTGAGCAGTGGAAAGCAATGCCCACTCCTCCTGGGAGAAGTCCACTGCCACTTCCTCGAAGGTCACTAAGTCCTAAAACACACTCAGGCTCAGCCAAGAACCATCTCCATCATAGTCCCAGGAGGGTGGGGTGTGAAGATGATGGCATAAGATTTAGGCAAGGAAAGTTCAAACTGGGGTCCTGGTGCATCTCTCCACTCGCACATGCCCATCAGTCTCATCCAGTCTTATCAATTTATTAGCTCTTCAACACAGGATTATACTTTGCTCTCCACAATTAGTAGTCAGTGAACACATCCGGCCAGTGCCCCCTCTGTCAGGTACCACCCAGCCCTGAGTTCACGGTAGCCTGAGAGGAATACTTAGTAAGAGTGAGTGAGTGATATCTCCATGAGCTTCTAAGACAAGGCCATCTCATAGCTATTCTTGGTTTTCTATCACAGCTTTGAGATGCCTACTGAACTAATATGGACAAGGCACTGAAATCTAATTCCGAAGAGCTGAGGTAATCAGTGTTTTGCCACCATTAGAGGCAGAATCCTGAGGGAGTATGAGTACAAGTCCTGGTCAAGTTGGAGACTCGACTGGAAGGAGACACATCGACCCTCAGGGAAGAGAGATCCCACGTTGGAAAGAGAATGATTTCCCATTACCTGTGACCAGGCTCTCAGCAGCTCTGGAGCCACTGCTTCCCCCTCCATGTTTCCCTGGAGATAGGCAGACTCTTGAGCAGACATCTCTAGACAACAAGAGGGAGATGAAGAGAGACGGAACTGTGCTGGGCGAAAAATACTGTAATTGGTGTCTGCAAAATGTAAATATTCTGTGCTTTCAACTAGCAACTTAGAAGTATTTTAGCCAAGAGAAACCCTGGTACCTGTGGAGGCAGAGAGGGAAGAAAAAAGGAAAAGGGAGACAGAAAGGTATGTGTGCAAAAGGGGTGTGTGTGTGTGTGTACTCAAGCTTCTTCACTAGAAATTCTTTACCCATTCTAATGGATAAAAACTGGAATGAGGTGTGCCCTGCTGGAGTTGGGGTTGGGTACAGTCCACATACACCCAAGGTGCTAGGTTTGTGTCCTGGAACTATCAGGAACAACCAGGATGACAACTAAATAAAATAAATACCATAAAATGCTTCTTCTCACTCTGTCCTGCCTACCTGCCTCTGCTCACCTTCACTGCTGCCTGTATCTTTCCTTCAAAAAGAAAAAGAAAAACTGGACCCAACCAAAACATCCAATTGCACAAAATAAGGGGCTAAATAATTATTGTGTGTCCATACCCTGGGATACAATTATGGTACCTAAAAGAAAAACTGATATACATTGAAAGATAAAGTATTGCCGTTAACTTGTCATTTATACATGTGCAGAGAGGTATGTATATACGTTAAAAGTGACTGGGAGGCAAAGGACAATTATGGTACCTAAAAGAAAAACTGATATACATTGAAAGATAAAGTATTGCCGTTAACTTGTCATTTATACATGTGCAGAGAGGTATGTATATACATTAAAAGTGACTGGGAGGCAAAGGACTTGAATATACATTCTCTAAAGATACAAATGTCCAATAAGCACAAGATGCCTAATATCACTAGGGAAATGGTCATCAAAATTATAATCTTTAAAACACAAAAACCAACCTTCTCCTGCCCATAGGAAACTCACCTAACCTCCAAAGACAAATATAAACTTAAAGGTTGGAAATCAATCTCACAAGCAAATATCAACCTGAAAAGACAGAGACTATAACTGACAAAATGGACTTACAGCCAAAAACAGTAACAGAAGACAGATATTGACATTATACAGTGATTAAGGGATCAATAAGAACATAACACTTGTTAATATATGTGCACCAAATGATAGAGCATCAAAATACAGTGTTAACAGAACTAGGGAAATAGTAGCAGAAGAGTAAGCAACTTCAACACTCCACCTACAAGAATGTACTGATCAGCCAGACTTAACAAAGAAACAATAACCCTTCACTACTAATCATAACGAAGTACGTAATAGACATTTAAAGAATGCTCTACCTCATGTAAAAGCAACATTTACCTTCTCTTTGAGTGCACATCAAACATTCTCAAGGAGAGACCATTATGTTAGGACACAAAAAGAGTGTCAATAAATTTGTGGAGACTGAAATCTTATGTACCTTCAATGGTAAAAAGCTAGAATTCAACCACAAAAAGAAAACTAGAGTGTGTGCTTTGGTGGCACGGTGTTAATTTGGCATCGGGGGCATTGATCACATAAAAGCTCAGGACCCAGGTTCATAATCCAGGGACAAGGAAACAACCAGAAATAAACAAATAAGTAAAAATACCTCTTCCTCCTCTCTTTTCTTACCTGCTTGTCTACTTTCTTACCTGCTGTCTATTTTCCTGTCTCTTCAAAAAAAAAAAAACTTGAAAAATCTCAAATATGTAGTCACTAAATAGTATGTTCCTGAATAACTACTGAGGCTAGAGAGATATCAAAGAAAACATTAAAAACACTGGTTCTCTGGTGCACCGTGGTGACCTAGCAGTTTAAACGAAGCACAACCTATCCTTTGAAAGTACAGAACTGGTTCTTTGAAAAGAGAAACAAAATTAGCAAACCTTTAGCTAGGCTCAGTAAGAAACACAGACAGGAAACTCTAATAAACAGAGTCAGAAACAGAGAAACAGATGTCACAGACATACAAAGGATTATAAGAGACTCTTCCAAACATCTTTATGCCAATAAACCGGATATCTAGAAAACAAATGGACAAGTTTTTAGAATTACACAGCCTCCCAAAATGGAAGCAGGAATAAATACTAAGCCTAAATAGACCTGCCATAAGCAATAAAATTTAAAAAGTAATCAAAAGTTTCCCAAAAAACAAAATCCCTTGACCATATAGCTTTACTGGTTTTACCAGACCTTCAAACAAGATTTAATACCTGTTCTCAAACTCTCAAAAAGTAGAACAAAACCATGTCCTGGTGCAGCAGCTATTGGATGCACCACTTACATCCCAAGGTCCCGTGTTCACATCCCAGGGCCTAGGGAACAACCAAGATGAACAACTAAATGTTACTTCGTCCTCCTCTCTCTTCCTGCCTGCCTACCTCTGTTCTCCTTCATTCCTGCCTGCACGTTTTCCTTTAAAAAGAAAAACTGAACAAGAGGGACCATTTCAAACACATTCTAAGAAGCCAACATTACTGATATAAAAATCAGACAAGTATATCACAGAAGAAAAAAAACAACAACTCTAGACCAATAATGCTGATGAACATAGATGCAAAAATCCTCAACAAAATACTAGCAAGCCAAATTAAAAAATACATTTCAATAAAAATACCTACATCATGACCAAATGGGACTTATCCCAGGCATAAGAAAAAAGGTTCAAAATATGTCTTCCCTGCAGTGTGAGGATTAATGTAAAAGCAGAGTGGGATCTGCTAGGAAGAACATCCCACTATCTTAACAGCCTTAATTAGCATGGATATTGTCTGGGGACAGCTAAATTATCCTTAATTCCAGTTCCAGTTAAATGATCCCTAATTCCTGTTAGGCTGGCCCAGAAGGACAAAATGGCGGCCATACCCGGGAAAAAGGAAGCTGACGAAACCACACCTGGAATCACAGGACCAATCCCCAATCGCCACGTATGAAGCCCGCGAAATTCTTTTGCATAAAGATCGCGCTTCCCTTTGTTGGGGCGCGACTTCCCCGGCCCTCGTTCTGCGGACCGGAGAACCTCGCCCGGGTGCGCAAACCCCAATAAAGCCCTGGCTATTCGACATTTTTTGTCTAATTGACTTTTTCTCCTCGCGGAGCTCAGAAAAAACCTTTCAATTCCAACCTCAACCTCCAAGGGAACCAAGGATTTGGAAGCCAGTATAAAGCAGGGAAGGGATCTAGGATCTGGCTTTCTGACTGTGAGACACCCTAAACTATCTGTGGTCAATGCAAAACGTCCCCCAGCAGGAAATGACTCCCAGCCAGTACACCATCCTCTTGGCCTCCATTCCCAGGTGTCCCTTATCCTGGCTTCTGTACAGGTATCCTCCCTGGAACCTTCCCAAGGACAGCTTCTAGAAGACCTTATGCAACTATCTCTGAGCTGCCTGGCCTTCTGCTTCCAAAGATTTTCTCCTTTCTCTCCAAAAGAAGGACTCAACTGAATGCTTAGGTGGAGCCCTGCCCCTAGGGAGAGGTGTGGAGGGAAGGCTGGAGACCAGAGGCAAGGAGAAGATACTTGGCCTGGTCTCAAACCAGAAGACCACATTCAGTTGGAGGGGTTTCCCCAAGTCAGTGTTGGAGGAGATCCAGGGGACTGATCCATTTGGATGGAACCTCATTTGGCGCACTGGGTTGGGGTGGAGGCACTAGCAGGTAGAGTACTCAGAAGATGGGTGGGAGAGATGCAAGATGCCCCCAGAGACCTTCCGATCCTTTGTTTATAAACACACTTGGAAAAGCTGACATCTATGAAACCATTTTAAAAATGGAGTCAGGGAGCCATTACAGGGAAAGCTGCATCAACTCTCTTTGAACTAGGCCAAAAGCAATCGTTTTTTAAGAAATTATCAGGCGATCAATAGCAAACTCATCTGATCATTATGGACTTTGAACCAGAGGAGAGGATCAGTCATTTTCCTTTCACCCTTTCTAAAGAATCAGTATCAATGATATATAGCCAAAAATAGTTTAAGCTTGTTAATGCTAATCACTCTTACTTTTTTTTAAATATAAAATCAGTAATTGAATAAGTTTTTCAAGATTTTTATTTTTTAAATAAAAGGAAAAGATACAGGCAGGAATGAAGGCGAGTAGGCAAGCAGTGATAGGAGGAAGAAACATTTTAATTTAATTTTATTATTTATCTTGGACCCGGACATGAACCTGGGTCCTTGGGATGCATGTGGACTACACTCAGCCAGAGGTGGTGGACCTAACCACTACTCGACCAGAGTGCACCAAATCAGTTCTTCTTTACGTAGCTCATATTCCTCTTTTCTTCCAATAAAAACCTTAACTTTGCCCCTTAGGTGGCAAAGTTACCTGAATCTGTGGGCCCCAACTGTGAATTCTCTGATCCCAAATAAACATGGTTTGACTTTTTAAGCATCTCCTGACGTTTTAGACAATATGGATAGATTTCAGTGAAGGAATTTTCATGGGAAACTTCTTTTTAATAGCTCAGCCACCAGGTCTCTAACTCCTGGGATTTTATACAATGCAGTTCCAAACCTAGAAATTGTCACCCTCCCCACCTCCATTTTGACTTTGTCTATGTCATTTCAAAGTCATTAATCCCTTTTCCTATGAATGTTTCTTTTCTTCCATAGTGAAGAATCCTACTGGGATAGAAACCTGGGTGAAAAGGCCAATTGGGATAGAGACTGGGGTGCCTGCCTTTGACACACTCTACAGTTCTTATCAGAGCATCCTTCCAAGGGTGTGATGGTGAGTACTTCTCCCACCTGCCTAAGTCCCCGATTCCATGTCATGCCCTCTGAGCACCCCACTAACCCCAAATGGACAGGCCCTCTCTAATAACCTCAGCCATTTTAAGAATTCTGTTATGATAATGAACAGAACTGTATATTTTATTTATGTGTTTGTTTTTTTAAGGAAAGTTGCAAGTAGGAATGAAGGCAAGTAGGCACGCAGGAGAGAGAAGGAAGAAGTACTCCTTTTTTATTTGTACATCTTAGTTGTTCTCCCCGGCCTGGGACACGAGCCCAGGTCCTGGGTTGTATGTGGACTGCACTTCAGTGGAGGCAGTTGACCAAACCACTACTCCACTAGGGCATGCAAGGAGGGAGGGAGGAAGGGTAAGAACATCTTTATTTAGTTGTTCATTTTGGTTTTACACCTCAGTCCCAGGTCTTGAACCCAGGTCCTTGGGCTGTATATGGTCCACACACCAGTCTCAGTTGCCTGACCAACAAGGGTGCACTAACTGATGTGTTTCTTGGGTAGTAAGTAAATAAATGAAGTTACCCAATCCTCTCAACTCCACTTTCAAAATCTTTTTTGAACAAAAAATGGAAAGGCATAGGCAGGAAAGAAGGCAAGTAGGCAGACAGGAAGAGAGAGGTGGAAAAAACACTTTATTTAGTTGTTCACAGTGGTGGTTCCCCCCAACCCCAGTCTTGAACAGAGGATCTTGGGAGGTACATGGGACTGTTCCAAGGTGTCCTAGACCACTAGGCCATCAGGCTATGCCCTTTCCACATCTCTTTCAAATCCCTTTACTTCTTTTCCTTTTCCACAGCCCCTTTCTAAGTCTATGCTACCATTATGCTGTTCCTGAACTTACTCCCTTCAAACTCCAAATCGAATCACATCATATCCTTGCTTCAAACTCTGCAGTGAATTCTGCTTTTCTTACCCTGTCTGGCATTACTCTCGTCACCATCCCTACCTCCCTAGTCAAGACTCTTTCGTCCTACTTATCTTTGTCCGCAAATACCTGCTCCTCCTGCCCTGTCTGTCCCTAGTGAGCTTCTCCGTGTTACAGGTTCCACGTCAGTTTCCTGTCTTTCTGGTCTAGAAAATCCTATGGGAGCAGCTCTGTGACTCTCTGGGTTATCTCTGTGCCAGAAAATGTTCCTAGATTGAGGACTCGCGCGCATCCGTTAGAAGTGCGATACAAATACTAACACCAGAATTAATGTAAATGCCTGTCCACAGTACAAACCACCATTTATGGGACTTTTAAGAAAAGCTTGTTTTTCTAAAGAGAGGAAGGGGGTACACCCTTTTGTGACTAAGATAGCTGAGACACTGATGTGTGCACCACATACAGTGCAAGGACCCAGGTTCAAGACCTGCAACCGGGGTGAAAAAACAAATCAACAGCTAAATAAAAATGTTTCTTCCTCCTCGTCCTTCCTAAGTGTGTCTTCCTCTTTTCCTTCTACTCTTAAAAAAAAAAAAAAAAAAAAAGGATGGAAGAAAAAGGAGACAGAAGCATTTTAGGAAGAGGCATCTTTACCTAGTTTTTTATTTGGTTTTTTTACCCCTCCCCAGGTCTTGAACCAGCGTCCTTGGGCTGTATGCGGTTCATATGCCAGTATCTCAGTTGCCTGCGCCACAAGGGTGAGCCTCCCTCAAGAAAAAAAATTTTTTTTATTTTTATTTTAAAGGAAAGGTGAAGGCAGGAATGAAGGCAAACAGGGAGGCAGAAACACGGAGGTGGAAGGGGCAGTTTATTCATTTTTATTTAGCTGTTCACATTGGTTGTTCCCCCCGGCAACCCAGGTCTCGAACCCAGGACCTTGGGATGTATGTGAGACTACTCCCACGGATCACTAGACCTCAGCTACCAGGGAGCACCCAAGAAAAATTCTTAACGAAAAGGCAAGGTGTGATAAAGGTTAATTTTAGAAACAAGTACCTTGTGTTGCTGAATTTGCTCCAGAATTTTTTTCCTCCGATTTCTCACATGTCAGTTTTTAACCTCACTGAAAAGAAAATGAAAAAGAAAAAAATCCACTTGGTCAAAACATCTCAGGATTAGTGGATGCAAAGGCTAGTAAATTCAGATTTCAGTTACTAACATTATGAAAGCCGCTTCTTTTTTTTTTCTGGAGATCCCTTCCCTCGGCTTAGTATAAACAATTTCGTATATTTCACCTGCACTTCAGACACCTATTAGGCTTTGGCTACAAGTATACAGCACCAAAATCCACTGAAATAAGATCAGTATTAGAGTTTTCTGTTTAAAAACTGCGGGGATCACAGTCGCTGCGAGAGGAGCGGGTGACCTGGAAAGTTCAGAGTCGAACAATCTTAACTTGCACTGCAAGCTTGTTACTTAAAGCTTCACTTACTTGTTTTATCCTCTTTATTACACTTATTTCATTCGCACTAGAATTCTGAGCATTTTCCCAACTGAATTTATCCAACATGAATAAACCGCTCTAAGATAGCCTCACCTCAGCAGTGCTCACAAAGTGAAAGTGACTGGTGAAATGCTCCTGGCTTAAGGAGAGGAGACCGTGACCGCCTCGAAGTAAATGTCACCAGCTCCGCTGTCTCACAAAAACCCGACGATATAGACAGGTCGCGAGGACCGACGGATCCCGGCGCCGGTAAACGGCAACGCGAGTCCAGTACTCGCGAAACTGCGCCTCCAACGGCTGCACGTTCCCTAACCTCCGCTCACGGAGACCCCGGCCCCGAGCGGCGTCTCCCCGCCCTCGTCCCTGGCACGATCCTGATCTCACGTCATCGAGACCCGCCCCAGCCCCCGCCGCCAGCCTTCTTTTCCCGAGTCCACGTCTCCGAGCTTCAGCCGGGTCTCGGCTCCCGGAAGCTGCGTCTCCCCGCCGTAGCGTAGGCTCCGCCCCCCGGCCTTGGGCCCGCCCTTACTGAGACTCCGCCTCCGGCCCTCATCGCCCCGCCCCCGGCCGCCCCGTGGAGTGGGCGCGCCGCACCTGGAACGCTCCTCAGAGCCACAGCCAGTTGAGTAGGGAATCTTGCGCTCTTCGCCTGCAGCATGGCGTCGGCCTCCGGGCTAGGAAGGGGCGGAAGGCGCAGAAGTGGCCGAAGCGGCTGGAAGGGCGGTGATCGCGCCCTCCAGTCTCAGGCGGATAAAGCCGAGCGTCCTGCGGCGGAGCGTGCGGCACCGGCGACCAGGCGGGCGGAACTGGGCTGGAGGACGGGGTTGGGGCAGGACCACGGCCGCCCCAGGTCAGTAGGTGGGGGTCTTGTTTCAGCCGCTGACCCGCCGGGCCGCGGGAAGCGCGAAACAGGCTTGACTGACAGCTATTGCAGACGCTTGCAAGACTGTGCCAAGTCGGGAGGTGGTTTGTTACGCAGCAGTAGATAACTGATACATTCCTCTTCGCTGTTCTTTATTTCAAAACTTTGTCCGTATTTTTCAGTATTGCCTTTGAAACTGTCTTACCTTTGTTTATTAATCTTGGGACTGTTGCCCTTATTTAAATCTTTCGGTTTTAATAGTTACAGTAGCAAAGGATGTCAGACTTTACGTATGCACACGCTTTGATCTTTTATATAGTTATTTTATAATTTACTGGTTGTACTTTTATGTGGTTACCATCATTCCTTCTTTTTATTCGTTCGTTCAGCAAAGATTTGAGGCATATCTTCACAGAAATGTTATTTCGGTGGGGCAGAAGATAGACATGTCATATGTCAATGACACTGGAATATTTCCAGTACATTTGCAAATTGCATTCTGTGGAGATTCACTCAATTCTTTCGAAAACCTTTTTGGAAATTAGAAATAGAACAAAAAAGGATACAAACAAATTTATAAAGTGATGAATGCTCTTAAAATGAAAAACCCTACAACTTTAGAAATCTGTGTCTTTTCTCAATGACAAAACTGTGACTCCCCACCTGAAAGGCAGCAATAGCCTGGTTTTTATGGTGATCAATTCCTTGACTTTTGTTATACTTTACCACCTATGTATTTAGTCTTATTACGGGTTGAATTTTGCCTGATTTGGGGTTTTATAGAAATTATTACAGGCTCTTACAAAATGTAGTTTCAATATAGTGAGAATCATGCATATTATTGTGCCTATTTGATTTCATTCATGATTATTAAAGACAGTATGGATAACCTCAATTTATTTATCCAGTTTAGTGATAATGTAATGGTGTACAGCAGACAGGTTCATTTTGCCCACTGGAGAGCAATGCCAATAGTTGGATACTGAGTGTCGGAAACAGGCAAGGTTTATTATCTATTATTGAGAGGTGTTAAGAAAGTAGGAGACCTACTCTGTCTTCCATTTGCTTCCCTGATTATAGGGGTCACAGAGATTATATAGGACAAGAGGGGACAGCAATGTGGGGTGCGACAAGGGAAATTATGATGGACTTTACCTTCTTGTCCCCAACACGCATCCAGCAACGACTCATCCTCGCCCTTACTTAAGGCCAAACTACATCACTTATCAAACTACATGCCTTATAATTGCTTAGCGCGTCACTTGCTGCCTGACCTTAGCATACTGGCCCCAAGGAATTACTGTACAAAACAGGACCCTAATGACCTATGACCAAATAAGTTATGTCAGCCTCTGGATAGAAAATAAGAGAAGAGACATTGTGTAACATGCATTTTGAACCCCCTAGGTACTTTTCTAGCCCCACTGAAAAGGAGACAATATTTGGACACCCACTCTTCCATGCCCTTACGAACAGAAGCTAGCCCTCACTTTTTCTCATAGCTGATCTCTGCAATAAAGCTTTGTCTGCGAACTGTTTTTGGATTAGGCATATTCTTTCCAAGAGGTCCAAGAAACCCATAGAGGCTACTAGATCCTTGGGGGTTGGTAACTGGGGAAGGAAAACTATTTGGAGACACTTGAAAGGGGCAACAGGGGAGGTGAGGTAGTTGGGGAATTTCCACAGGTGCTGGTGATGGCAGATACTGTGGTGCTCACAGAGGTCTGGCAGCTTATTAAGTTGACTGCAAATCTCCAGTGTTTCTATTAGGAAAAACTCAGTGGATCCATTATCTGTGTCTCTACCAGCTAAATTGACCTGTAACTCAATTTTATGTTAACTTATGAGTAATTAATTTTGTTGGATAGGTTCACTTGCTTCTGCTTTACTGCCTGTTTATAATAATGGATTTAAGATGATTTCTAGTTTAGTGCTATTTCAAATAATGTTTAAACGATTATTCTTTTACAAATTTCTTTGTGCCTATTCCTGTGATGTACATTCCAAAGAGTGGAACGGTGGCACGCCCTGGTGGGGCAGTAGTTAGGTCAGATGCCTCCACAGGAGCAAGCCACATATCTCTGGGTTCGAGTCCCAGGCAGAAGTAACCAGTATGAACTCGGGTCCTTGGGATATATGTGAACTATGCCCAGTCGATTTACCTGCTAAACCACCAGGGAATGCCAAATTAGTTTTCTTTTGACTGCTATTAATGAGTTTGCTTCTTTGATGCCAGCAACAGAAAGACTCTAGAAAAAGTAAGTTTTATATAAAGCAGTCTCACCTCTACCATATTCTTTTGGTTGAAAAGGAATAGGACAGATCCGGTTATACTCCCCCACATGAGGTACAAGCATTTTTTAATTATTCAGACTAAGGAATGCCGTGACCCGTGCGGCTGATCAACAGGATCCGGGAGAAGGGGCTGCAGGAGCCTAAAGAAGACAGACAACTTGCATCTAGAAAAGCGGGCGCCAGGTGGGACACCTCTCTCCTCAGAGACAGTGACCCCGAGTCTGGTCCTTGACTTATTTTATAGGGCTGGATTACAGATGAGGACATGGGAATAAAACAAAGAGACTTGCAGGCATTCAATTTTACTGCTGTTATCAGGAGAGAAACATTTGAAGGTCGTGCTCAGCTGCCTTCCTGTTGTCGGCTTGTGGTGCAGCCCACTTGTGAGAACTTCTGTCTTGGGAAACTTTGCAGTAGCGGCCAGAAAGCAACTCATGTCCAAAAAAGGAAGAAGGCAGGAATAAAGGCAATCAGGCAGGCAGGCAGGCAGGAAGGGAAGGAAAACGCATGTATCCATCCATTTTTCTTATTCCTGTTGGTTGCACCCCTCCCTGCGAATCCCGGGCCTCGGGCTTTACGTGAACTCTGCCATCCAGAGCCTCAGACAGAACCGCTGGACCACCAGGGGGTACCACAGGCCTATTTGTGTTCCTCATGAATTTTGTGAGATTTAATTATGGAAAGCTTAACTGAAATTGGAGTCAGGAAGGCATGCAGAGGGAGTTCTCACATACTACCGCTTGCCATCATGTGCACGCATATCCTGTGTCTTCCTTGCCCATCAAAATGGAAAGTAGGCCACCCCTGTGCTTACAAACAAGACTTATTCCTCACAGCAACAGTTCCATCAATGAGAAGTGATGCAACTCATCTAGCGAATACACTCCCCCTCTGCTCCAAAGGACAGTTCCGAACCTATCCCCCTCCAGCCTCCCCCTTTAATCCTATATAAGCAAGCTCTTCAATCCCCGAATGGCAATAAACTCCCGCGGGTAAATTAGCTTTTAAAGTTGGCGACAGATGTGCTCTATGTCCAAGTTCGTCAAAATGTACACTTGAAATGTGTGCAATCTGAATGACATCTCAACAAAACTTTTCTTAAACATTCGAAAAGGAATCAACCCCATTTCACTGGAATATTCCAGCATCGCCAGATTGGTGTGGACTGGACACTGAGGTCTAAATCTCGGTGACTGCAAAGGCAGAGAGGCTTTTCCTTCTAGAGAAAAGACAAGAATGGAGCACAGCGGATGGCAAAAAAAAAAAAAAAGACCCGCTGACCCACCAGGAGAACAACTCCCTGGACCGACGCCCATGGCAGCCAGATCCGGGCAGGTCAGGAAGAGCCAAGGCCTGGGTGCAGGTTAGAGCAGTTAAGCTCTCGGAAAAGGCGCGCGGGGAGGGGTGGGGTGGCTGATCAGATCTGCATTGCTCTTTGGCCCCGCCCCCCCACTACGCCCTCCCCCATCCCGCCAGTCTCACCTGGCCTGGGCGGGACTTGATGCGCATCCAGACAGAAACCGCGCTGGGTTTGCACACTTCCCCTTCCGGGCATGCAGGATACGGAAGTCGATCCAGCCAGGGTGAGTGGGCGGGGCCAATGGCTGTGGACTTCTCCGGAGGAGGGGAGGGGAGGGGACGGGCCTAGCCTATCCCTGGGGGGCGTGGTCTTTGCTGGAAACCCTTTTTTTTTTTTTTTTTTTTGTAAATTATTTCTTTTGTTTCTAGTGCTCTATGCTTTTTAGGATATTGAATTGGTACCTCATTCTGTGTGCATTTGCACGCCATACACACCAGCAGCGATCTAGTGCTTTTTCTACTACCTTGTGCCCTCCTGTTTCCCCTCCCCCTTCCCCTCCAGCCATCTTAGAGCACAAGGTTGGAAGCAGGCTCTAGACTCAAGGGGGTGGGCCTGAGGCGGGGACACCATCCTCCAGATGCCTGGTAAAATCTGTGCCTGCTACTTTTTCTCTGTTGTTCAGAAACCTTCCGGGACCTAACACAGGCTGTCAAAGTGTATCACGCCTCCATCCCGTTTCTTCATTAGGTTGTTACAGAGAATTTTAAATTGTCTTCTCAGTGGATTTTGTCTATTTCTTTTTTTCTTTTAAGAGAGGAGGACGGGAGGGAGAGGGGGAGGAAGAAAGGACAATTGTATCTTTCAGTTAGGTTACCTCTTATATATTTGCATACGCTTTTTTGTTTTATTTTAAATTTATTATTGGGGAGATCTGAGAGGGACATGCTGTGATTTGAGTTATAGTTGTAGGGCACGACCTGGTGGAGTAATGGTTAGATCAACTACCTCCAGCAGAAGCGCAGCCCACAGGCATTCCAAGGACCCTGGTTCTCATTGGAGTGATGGGGAGCAATCAAGATATACAACTAAAATTAAAATTCGGTACTTCTTTCTTCTCTCTCTTCCTGCCTCCCCGCTTGCCTTCATTCCTACCTGAATCTTTTCTTTCAAAAAAATTAATAAACTGGTGTGCCCTGACAGAGCGGCGGCTGGGTCAACAGCCTCGGAGGGAGCAGGCCATATACGCCCCGGGTTTGAGTCCCAGGCTTGGGTTGGGGGAGCAACCAGTGTGAACAACTTAATAAAAAAAAAGATGCTTCTTCCTCTCTCTTCGTGCCTGAGTACTCACCTTCATTCCTATGAACCTTTCCTTAAAAGGGTGAAGAGCTATACAAATAGTAACAATTTCTTTCATTTTCTGCTTAAGTATATAATTTACATTGACAAATGAGGCGATATGCTGCCACCTGCTGGGAGACAAGGATATTACAGTCCATCTCCAGCAGCTGCTCTTCAATCACAAAAATTTTCCTGAGAAATACCTGGGTGGCCTGATACCTGGGAGCAGTCCTACATAGATCCCGAGGTCCAAGGTTTAAGATGGAGAACTTCGGAGAATAAGCAACGTTAACAACTAAATAAAAACTGCTTCCTCCTCTCTCTTACTGCCTGTACTTTTTCCTTTAACGACAACAACCAAAAAAAATCCTTAACTTATGGGAAAGTTCAAGCATTTTCCCATCCCATTATACCTTGTGATGTAACATCGACCTAGTGCTTTGGGATTTGGGGAGTGAGGGTGTGGGTAACAAAAGACCAGAAAAGCAAATTCCAGACTCATCTAGATAAACTTCATCAACTGGCTGAAGGAATTTAGGGAATGCCTGTGAATTTCTGAGGGAAAAATAAACACTTCAGCAGAAGACTGTTTGACCTCTGTTAAAAGAAGTACCCAATTTTTAAGAAATTACTTTTTTTTTTTTTTACAAATTTACAGAGTAAATTTGAAAATCTAATTGACTTTATACTAATAATGATTCACGAATCTGGCAGCATCCCCTCTAGGAAAAGAAAGCTCTGAGGAGTTGTACAAAGTGGAAGGTTTTTCTAGGCAGAAGGAGGATAAGGGAAATAAAAGAGTGGATTATTTCAGGCAAATTTACCTTCACCTGGGATCAGGAAGGGGTCTTATCAGGCCGATTACTTCACCAGTGTTGATCAGGAATTCCTCCCCACACCCTCCAAAGGAAAGGTGTAGGCAGAACTATTCGTGTCTGACTCATCTCGGTTGCTCCCACTGGCCCAGGACATGAACCCAGCACACAAACCCAGGTCTTAGGATGTATATGAACTGAGCTCTTGGCTGGAAGCAACAGACCCAACTGCTTACTCCAGGGCTTGCCAATCAGGAAATAAATTTTGTTGTTTCTTTTTGTTTTTATTGAAGTAACTTTGATTTTCTCATTAAAATAAACTCACAGGTGCAGTTTTCCCATTCCTCAGATACGTGGTAACACACCCTGCCCTCCACCACATCACAAGTGCTCTTCATTGCACAGTGGGCCCCACCACTATTTACCCCTCACCCCACCATCCCACCTCCCCATCCCAGTCACTATTGGTAACCTCAGTCTATTGTAAGTGTCCATCTGCTCCTTGAGAGACAAGGAAAAAACATCTTTATTTATCTGTTCATTATTTTTCACCGCAGGCCAGTCTTGAACCCGGGTCTTTGGAACGCATGTGGGTCATACGCCAGCATCTCATCCCTCTGAGCCACAAAGTGGCGCCTACTCAGGAAATTTCAAACTGGTTGGTTTAAAATTCCATTCTTGGGTGGCGCTGAAACTGCAATTAGGTTCAGGTTGGCACAAGTGACTCCATTTGGGACCTGCTGGCTTTCTCTCTTTTTTAACACTCCTTTAGCCAACAGCAGTGGCTCCATGTCTGAAATGGTTAAAATGGATTGAGCAGGGAAACTGTATGATCTGGGGGTTTTACTCTATTCTGGGTGCAATGGGGAGCCATTGAAGGGTTTTGAGATGCATAAGCAACATTATTATTGATATGTATTTTTTATTTATTTTAAAGATGCAGGCAGGAATGAAGGTGAGCAGAGGAACGCAGGAAGAGAGAGAAGAAAGAAGCATTTTATTTTATTTATTCTTGGTGGCTTTCCTGGGCTTCAAGTCTTGAACGGAGGACCTTGGGATGTATGTGGACTGCACCTAGTGGACTGAACTTCTAGGCCACCTGGACATGTGGACTCAAGGATTTCTTTTTATTTTGCACTGTCAAAAAAAAGGAATTCCGGATGTTTTCCAAGAAAAGCTTAATTCAAAGGTACCGCAAAAGGGAGAACCAATTGAAGGACACCCCAGTGGAGTAGCGACTAAGGCCACTGCTTCTGGAGGCAAGATGTCTGCATCCTGGGACTAGGGGAAACCACCAAGGTGAACAACTAAAGAAAATAAATGCTTCCTCCTCCTCTCTCTGCCTGCCTCCCTACTCACCTGCACTCCTGCCCGCACTTTTCTTAAAAAAAAAAAAAAAAGCCAATGCAATAAAAACAGAACACAGATTTGCAAGCATCTAAAAGGTTAGGCGGAAAAAGACTTCTTTTGTTGGGAGATGTAAGGGAAGCTCATGGACTGTGTTTAAGGAGGTGTAGTTTAGGGACATGACATTGAGCTTTTGATTGCTTTTTTTTTTTTTTTTTTTTTTTTTTTTTTTAAAGGCAAGGTGCAGGCAGGAATGAAGGCGAGAAGGCAGGCAGGAAGAGAGAGGAGGAGGAAAAAGCATTTGATTTTATTTCCATTTAGTTGTTCACACTGGTTGCTTCTCCCTGGACCTGGGACTTGAACCCAGAGGTATGGCCTGTGCTCCTTCGAGGTGACTGACAGGGGACACTGTTGATCACCATTTGGTTGTTATTAAGCCTATTCGCCTTCACTCCTGCCTGCACCTTTCCTTTAAAAAACAGAAACAACAAAGACCGTAGTGTGGGACAAGCAGACACAACTACAGCCACAAGAGCAGAGCATCTGGGGATCCTGGTGGCCTAGCGGATATGGTCACTGGCCATTGTCCACATACAGCCGAAGAATCCAAGTTCAGGACCCCGGCCAGAAGCCAAGATGAACAATTCAAAATCAAACTTCTTCCTCCTCCCTCTTCCTGTCTGCCTACTTGTCTTCATTCCTGCCTACATCTTTCCTTTAAAAAAAGGGGAGCATCACACCCCAGGCTGCATGTGGCCAGATCAACATCCACTTTCCCGTCTGGTGGGAGAAACTTCCAGGTCTTGTCTGATGGGTGAGTTGGAGGAAAGAGCCGTGAGTACCCAGATCAGCCGCTTTTCTCTGTCCTGGCTCTGCCCTCCACAGAGCAGGTATGCAGGGCTGGCGGGCAGCTGTGTAGCTCCTAGCTGCTCCTACCCCGCTCAGCTCAGCTGTAACGCTCCTCTTGTGGGTGGGTGCTCTGATCATTATCACTCGACCACTGCATCTCTCAAGCGGTTTCGACTCAAGGCCGGAAGACGAGTTGCTGCTGACTAGCCTAGACCCTGAGCCACCTGTGGGTCCCATCCAACCTCTCCCCGCCCTGGCCACACACAGGCCTGCCTCCCGCCCCTGGGAAATGCCAAGCTGGTGTCCACAAGAGTCCTTGATTTTTCTGGCTTCCCCTGGCTGGTATCTCTTCACACCTTAGGTCTCAGAGATCTAAGGCTCGTGACCAACCAACAGAGCCTCTGTGACACGGCCCTGGTTTATTTTCTCAAGTCTCTGAAATTATTCCATAACCATGTTCACCTGCTGATCGCCCTGCCTTCTCAGCTCTTGTCACTTTTGCTCGCTGCTTGTGACCTCAGAGCTGGCAAAATAGCAGCTGCTCAAGAAACGCTTGTTGAATGAGTAAACCGAAAATGCTTTATGGGAAGAAAGAAAAACAATTTTTTTTGAGTAGCAAAATAATATATTTTGTAAAGAAAACATGGAAAATACAAAGTGCAAAATACAGAAAATACAACTTGGAAGCTTCATTAACACTGTGTTCGTCATAGCACCAATATTGTCCCCACCCTTTAACTTCATCTATGCCTGGAAATCTAACAATAGTGTGTAGGCCTCAGGGTGCCAGGCAAGGACAGCCCTTCCAGGCCTCCCAAGGAACCTTCGTTCCTCTGGCCCCGCTAATTCCACACCTCACCCTTCTGCGTCTGTCCTATTCCTGAGGGCGACCTTGAGAAAGGACATTCTTAGAGCCTAGGGTGGGGAGAGGATGGCTTTGCAACATCAGGATGAGGTAGCTGTGGGTTTCCTATTTCCAGGTGTGGGGAGCAGGCCTCTAAGAGGCTGGCTAATGTCCCGGAGGCTGTACAGCTGGCAAATGGGGGTTCCACCTAGCTGGAGGCTCCAAGGCCTAGGTTCAAACTGTAGCCTGAAGGTCTCCCCAGCCTACCAATCTGCCTTCCCGAGGGTCTGGGGCTCAGTGAAAGCTAAAGGAGTCCCTAAAAAGGGGGTGCCCTCACATCCACCAGTCCATGGATTCTTTGGGACAGGCCCTGACGATGACCATGCAGTGGGGCAGCCCCTTACACAGAATCCTTTCGGCCTCCTGGCCCTCCCAGCCTAGCCCCTGGAGCTCAAGGACCCGCAGCTTGGGCATGGTGAGGCAGGAGGCAAGGATTTTTGTGGGGGACGGCATTTCAGGGGTGATGAGGGGACCTAGCAGACACAAACTCTCCAGGGTCGGCATTCCCTCTAGGACAGACAGGCCAGCAGCAGAGAGGCCCCTCACGGTCAGCCGGATCTTGCGCACATCACGGAGGTGGCGGCTGATGGCCAGGAGGGTGCCGTCAGCAGAGAGGGTACAACCCAGCACCTCTAGCCTCTGCAGGTAGTTCATCTCCTGCAGGCCCACGTCCAGCCCGGTCTCGGTCACACGATAAGTGCCACCGAGCACCAGCGAACGCAGGGCGCGGAAGCGGGTCAGGCCTTGCAGGTGCTCGTCGCGGAAGGCAGGCACACGGTCCAGCACCAGGCGCTCGAGCAGGGGCAGCACGGTGGGGTCCTGATCCCGCAGGAGCCAAGCCATGGAGATCTCACAGCTGTGCAGCTCCAGCGTCTGTAGGGTATGGGGCAGGCTGGTGATGGGCACCATAGTCAGGTCGGCCACATGCAGGCAGAGGCGCTTCAGATTGGGGCACTTCTGGCCCAGGGCCCTCATCAGGGCAGGGGACAGCTGGGGCGCCTGGGAGCCAGAAAACAGGTAGCCCCCCATCCTCAGGGAATGGAGTCGCGAGGCCATGTACCGACGCAGGAGGTGCCACATGACTTTTGGCCGCATCTGTAAGAGCCAGAGAGGCAGGCGACAAAGTGAGTGGTAAGGAGGTACCTGCCTGGAGACAGCCCAGTGGGAGAGTCTGGGAGTCTGTCCTTCCCTCGTCAGTCTCACCCCTTCAGACACCTGCCCCAGATTCAAAAGTGATTGAACCAACCTTTTTTTATTCACTTTGGCGTATTTCCTTTGTTTTGGGTGAGTGATAATTATTTGTTTAAATTTTTCTTTTTAAGGAAAGGGACAGGCAGGAATGAAGGCAAGTAGGCAGGCAGGCGGGACGAGAGCAAGTTTTTTATTTAGTTGTTCACACTGGTTGTTTCCCCCCAGACCTGGAACTCGAACCCAGGAGTCTGAGGCTTGCTCCTTAAAAGGCGATTGACCTCACTGCTGCTCCACCAGGGCTTACAATGTTCAAAATGTTTTAAAGAGGAAGGAAAGCAAGCAGACAACAGGAAGGAAAAAACATTTTTATTTTTTTATTTTAAGGAAAGGCACAGGCAGGAATGAAGGTGAACAGGAAGGAAGAGAGAGGAGGAAGCATCTTTATTTTTTATTTTGTTCACACTGGTTGCTTCTCCCCAAGGCCTGGATTTGAACCCAGGAGTATGTGGCTTGCTCCTTCAGAAGAGACTGACCCAACTGCTCCTCCACTAGGGGCGCGCCAACGTGGAAGAGAGAAGAGGAAGAAGGGTCAATTCATCCATTTAGCTGTTCATTTTGGTTGTTTTTCCCATTTCCAGGCTGCATACCCTAAACCCTCAGGCTGTATATGAACTGTGCCATCCTCCGCCACGGATTAATCACTGAGCTACCAGGGTGAACAGCTTCGCTTTCTAATTTACTCCAAAAAATCATAAGCACTTTTTCTGTTGCTAAAGAGATCTCATGATCTTTTTCCCCCCAACTTAAAAATTAGCAACAAACCAAAAAAGGCTTAACTTGCCATGGGTAAATTAAATCCAGGTTAGAAAACACTGTGCCTGGCAGTACTGAAAGTTGTAAAATTAACCCTGAGAAGTTAAGATTTGGTAGAAATCAAAAAAGGTGTGCCCTGGTGGAGTAGAGATTAGGTTTGCTACCTCCAGATGAGTGCGATCCATATACATCTCAAGGACCTGGGTTTGAGTCCCGCATCTGGGGGGAAAAACCAATGTGAACTACAGAAAAATAAAATGTTCTTCCTCCTCCTCTCTCTTTCTGCCTCAGCTCGCCTTCATTCCTGCCTGCAGCTTTCCTTAATAAAATAAAAAAAAAATAAAATAAAAAAGCTGAACTGCACAGATTCACTTAGATGTGGGGTTTTTCTAGCCAAGAGTTCCAGATGCCTGGATTCAACCACTCTCAGGAGACAGTTGGTTGAGTCCCCGGATGCTGACCTGCCAAAGGGGCCCACTGGAGGAGACTGCAGCCTCCCTGGATTTTGTTATGAGTTGGAGTGGGGTCAGGTTCCTGAAACCAATCCTCCATGGTGTGGCTGTAGTCACATTTTCTGGGGAGCCAAAAGTTATGCATGGATTATCAACCGTAAGGGGGTCAGCACCCCTAACATCCCCTTGTTCAAGGATCAACTTATTTCATAGTATCACGTGTCAGTCAAAATGTGGAAAAGCAGATCCTGAACCCTGCTGGTGGGAAGTGCATGGTGTGGTTACTTTGCAATGCAACCTGGTGATTTTCTTTTGAAATGAAAAATGTGAATACCCACCTCCATTTCGGTTTTTGGTTTTTTTGGAAGGAAATAGGCAGGAATAAAGGCAAATAGGCAGGAAGGCAGGAAGAGAGAGGAGGAAGAAGCATCTTTATGTTTTGTTTAGTTGTCCCTTCATCCCCTGGACCCTGGACCTTGGGATGTATGTGGAACTGCTCCAGGTATACAGACCGCTAGGCCACCAGGGCAGATGCTCCAGTGTTGCTTTTTAAGACTATAGATGGGCAGTGGACCCTGATGGAGCAACGGTTGGGTCAATCATCTCTGAAGGACACAGGCCACACGCCCCTGGGTTCTAGTCCCAGGTCCACGGGAAACAGCCACTGTAAGCAACTGAAACGGAAATAAAAGTGTCTCTTCCTCCTCTCTCTTCCTGCCTGTCTGCCTACTCACCTTCGTTCCTGCCTGCATGTTTCCTTTAAAAAAAAAAGAAAAGAAAAGAAGCACGCCCTGGTGGAGTAGCGATTTGGCTAAGAGCACAGGCCACATACATCCCAAGGGCCAGGGTTCAAAAGCCGGGGCTGGGGTGAAAAACAAGATAAACAACTACATAAAATAAATAGTTTCCTCCTCTCTCTTCCGGCCTGTCTCTGCTCCCCTTCATTTCTGCCGGCCCCTTTCCTGTAAAAAAAAATAAGAAAGAAAGAAAAAGAAGATGAGAGATGTTTGGCACACCCTGGTGGAGTACCAGTTGGGTCAACTGCCTCTGAGGAAGCACAGTCCACATACATCACAAAGACCCACGTTCACGTCCCAAATCCACAGGGAATAACCAATGAAAACAACTAAAAAAAAATAAAGTGCCTCTTCTTCGGCTCTCTGCCTGCACCTTTACTTTAAAAAAAAATTTTTTTTAAACAGACATACACACAAAGATTTATCAGAGCCTGACTCCAGAGGTCAATCTTGCTCTTATAAACACTTAACTTCCCCTCCCAATACAGATGCATGGGGGTAAACGCACAGAAGACAGATGGAACAAAATCATTAAATCCTCACTTACAACTAGGTTCTTGCAAACTAACTTTAAGCAAAACAACCTATAAGAAAAGCAGGTCCTCAAATAATGTCATTTTGATCGTATCGATCATCATTGGCTGGGACTGTTTTTTTTTCAGAAAGCACATTATATGGGGACCTGTCGCATTCTACAACAATAATAGTGGTTACTCTGGGGAAGGGTTAAGGACACCAGGGGACAACTGACAAAGGCACTTAACTTCATCTGTGACAATATTTCAATGTTTGCACAAGGAGGAGAATTACTTAAAAAATAGAAACAAGAACATTCTAATGGAATAAGGAAGGACCATCAGCATGGGTAACACAGAGGAGATGGTTAGAAAAGCAGAAAATGAGGTCTATCCCAGACTACTGAATCACAATCTTCATATTTTGACAAGGTTCCCAAATAAGATTCATACCTACAGTAACTTGAGACATTGCCTTATGACACTGTAACAGTAAAAAGGTGGAAATAAACTTCTGTCAACAGGAAAATAGATAACTGTATATTCATCGAACAGTAGTTAAAAGAAACAAATGAGATTTACATGTGCCAGTTAGAAATCTCAAAAGCTAGGTGTGAATAAAGCTCATTGTAAGTGAATATATAAGTAAATTAGCATTTAACTATAAAAAGAGTTGAATAGTGTTATCTAAACTTTAGAAACACGTTAACAATACTGTATATTGCTTATGGGTACATATACGAGAAATAAAACTGAGAAAAGAATACAAATTCACTTTATAACAGTATTACCTCAGAGGAGGGTTTCAAAAAGTGCAAAAATGTATTTCTAAATGTTTATGTACATATGCATACATAATTTCCACTTTGCAAGCTTTTTTAAATTTTGGATTATATGTATACATAATCATTTGTCTAAGTGTTTCAAACTGTTTGCTGCAAATAAGAGCAAAGGTTAAAATAGGTTAAATCAGTGTGTCCTAGAAGCCTAACAGACAAGGCCACTGAACATAGTCCACATACATCCCAAGCACCCAAGTTCAAGGTCAGGGGGAGTGGGGAAAACAACCAAGATGAACAACTAAATGAAATAATGTATCTTCCTCCTTTCTCTTCCTGCCTGCCTGCCCAATCGCCCTCATTCCGGCCTGCACCTTTCCCTTAAAAAACGAAGAAAAAGTTAAATCTAGATAGCGATTACATGAGTTTCTTTCCCAGAGATTACCCTGTATACTTTAAACAGAAAAAGAAAAAGAAAATCCAAGTGGGAGAAAGTGTAAATAGTTGACTGCATTATTCAGAAAATTAATCCTGGAAAACAGACTCTGAAAATGATGTCTCAGTGGCCTGGTGGAGTAGGGGTTTGGAGACAGTCCAGCTATATCCCAAGGTCCCGGGTTCGTATCTCTGGACGGGTGGAAACAACCAAGAAAACAAAGAATGTGCCTGCCCGCCTGCTTCGGCTAGCCTTCATGCCGGACTGCACTTTTCCTTTAAAAAAAAAAAAAAAAGTCTCCACGAAAACTCACCCATAATAATACTTGAAAACGTAAACACCAACTATGCGAATTAGATACTAGACACTGCTTGGCCCTTTTTCTGTCCGATCTCGGTTATTCTCATTTCGAGCAAGCAGACCCGGAGATCCGCGAAGGTCAGATAAGCGACGCGCAGGGCAGCAGCGCCCGGTACCTCCGGGCTCCAAATCCGGGGCGAGAGGGGTGCTTCCCCGCGGTCGACTGAACGCGACAGTGGCCCAGGCCCGCCCAGCTGACCCGCATACCGTGTACAGAGTCAGATCGACGTGTCGCCACAGCCAGCGGTCGTCCACCAGCCTCTTCCATGAGTGACAGACCCTGGGGGGAGGGAGGCGCCGTTAGAACGACCCTAGCCGGGGTGGGGGGGGGGCCCTGATCAGCACCTCCGGATGCGGGTCCCCTCCTTGCCCTCCCCCCACTCCTTCGCCCCGACTCCCGCCGCACCTGGAGATGCGGATCCGGTCCCGGACTGGGAGGTAAGAAAATATCTCCAAAAGCACCGAGTCCGGCAGGTCGGTGAGGGTCGCCATGATTCCGCCACACAAACTTCCCCTTTCGGCTAAACGGCTCACGGAGTCGCCGTAAGGGCTCCGGAGAGTAGGCCCGGGATTGAGGGAGCGGCGGCAGGGCGGTGGCCGCTGCCTGCGGAGGCGGACCGACGTAATCTTGCTCCTGAAGACACGCGCCAGGACGCCCGCGACCCACTAAACCGAGATCCGGAAGCAGCGCTGACGAAAAGGCTGGAGGAGGAGCAAACTCGGAAGGCGTGACCAGGGATGGGTGGTGGGCGGGGACTAGGCTCGGGAGGCGGTACCAGAAGGCGTGGCTGGAGCGGTAATAAGGCACGCGGGGCGAGGTTAAAGGCGGGGATTCAACCAAGGGGCGGACGAGAAAGGACTTCCAAACTCAGGCGTGGCCAGGGAGGAGATGAGGCCCAGGGCGGGGACTAGACCGTGGGGGCGGGAGTAGGAATAGGGACCAGCCTGGAAGGCGTGACTAGGACTGTAACCTGCTAGGAGGGACAGATGGGGGTTGGTCCGCGACTCAGCCGGGATTAGGCCAGAGTGGGGTTTCTTTTTTTTGAAGGTGCGAGCAGAGAGGAGGCAGCATTTTATTTTTATTTACTTTTTCCCCTCCCATTTGAACCCAGGGGTATGCGGCCTCCGCGCCTTTGGAGACTGCTGACGTAACCGCTACTCCACCAGAGCGTGTCCAAGTTTCTACTTTTTTACTTAATGATTTTATTATACATAAACACGAGGATTAATTTGTAGACGTGAAATAGCTTGTACAAAGGGCATGTTGAAAACTACGCAGAAGTCTCGGTTAATATTCCCATCAAAGGTAGACCACTCAAAAAAAACCATTTTTTTTTTAAGGGAAGATACAGGTAGGGATGAAGGCGAGAAGACAGGCAAGCAGGAAAGGAAGAGTAAGGAGAAAGCAGCACTTTAATCTATTTTTATTTAGTTGCTCACACTGGTTGTTTTCCCCTGGACTTGGGACTCCAACCTAGGGTGGATGGTCTGCGCTCCTTCAGAGGTGGTTGACCTAACTGCTGCTCCACCAGGGTGCCCAGATCACTCAATTTTAAAACAGCAATTTCACTAAAATACAGTCAAACATTCCTTTATTGGTAGGCATTCCGGTTGCTTCCAGATTTGTTACCACAAACAATAATGCAGTTAAACATGCTTTGAAAAATATATTTCTATTTATATAGAAGTACCCTGTGTTTAGGGTCAAAAGATATGTGAGGTTTAATTTTGAAGAGGTTTTACTAAATCACTCACCCAAGAGCCTATAATGACAATACATATACTGAAGTGTTTAGTTTCTTCACTCTTCCCCTGGCCCAGGTCTTGAACTTGGGTCCTTAGGCTTTATATGGCCTGAACCTTAGCTGCCTGAGCCATGACATGCACCCAATACATTTTTTTTCTTTTTGTTTTTTAAAGGAAAGGTGTAGGCAGGAATGAAGGCAAGTAGGCAGGCAGGGAGGGAGAGAAAGAAGCATTTGTTTATTTAGTTCACACTGGTTGTTCCCCGAACCCCGAACGTGGGACTCAAACCCAACCGCAATACATGTATGTTTAATATACATACTTGTACACATACAAGCAGGAATGGGAGATGTTGAGAACTTTTTTAAAAAAGGAAAACTGGTCACTCCCTGGTGGAGTAATAGTTGGAGGCAGGCCACAAAACAACCCAAGCTCCCAGGGTCTCATGGGGCCAGCGGGGATGACCAAGACGCACTAAATAAATTGCTTCTCCCTCCTCTCTCTTTATGCCTGCCTGCACCTTTCCTTCAAAAAATAAAAAAGGCAAAGTATTTATGCTAACACCTATCTATAAATAAACAAGTGTAGTATTGTATTTTCTTTTTTTTTTTTATTTGATTCAGTCGTTCATCTTGGTTGTCCGCCCCCTCCCGCCCCCCCAAACCCCATCTCAACCTGGGTCCTTGGGCTTCTCTGCTAGGTCACCAGGGTGCGCCAGTTTTCACCTATCAGGTCCAGCCTGTAAGGAAAGGAATGCTTCAGCCAAAGGAGTAGAATTGGACCAAATGCTTTGAAGAGTTTGGCACTACCAGATTGCAGCCTCTATTGGACCAAATAATCCCACTTCCAGGATTTCAGTTTGTCAGAAACAATGAGGTAGGTCTTTCTTCCTTCTGTTGCTTGGAACAATCTCGAGGATATTGTTTGCTTTAAAAAACCAAGACAGAAAACAGAACAATGTATATAACTTGATGTCATTGGGGATCTATCCATCTATCTACCTGTCACTTCCAACAAAATATGCATACAATCTTGGCATGTCCTGGTGGAACAGAGATTAGGCCAATCGTCTCCAAAGGAGCAAGTCACATACCCCTGGGTTCAAGTCCTGGGTCCCTAGTCCTGGGCTCGGGGTGGCGGGGGGAGTACAACTAGTGTGAACAACTAAATAAAAATAAAGATGCTTCTTCCTCCTTTCTCTTCCTGCCTGCCTGCCTGCCTGCTGGCCTCCATTCCTGCCTGCACCTTTCCTGAAAAAATATTCACAAAAAGATAAAAGGGATACAGTCTATTCTTTGACTTTATAAAGCCCTGTCTAAAAACCTCGTTGTTCATTTCTGCCCTTTGACATAACTGAAAATATTGTATGTGCTTGAAAATATAACATCCCTATCTTTATTGAAACATGTTAACTTCTATAAGGTTATATACCATTTACTTGGGACCTCCCCGCTCTCCACCACATCTCCCTCCACACATTTGAGGAACTATCTCTGAAAAAATGCAAACTTCTAAATGGTAATTGCTTCTGGGGAGGGGCTGGGTCTCTGAGGGGAAGAGGACTTTATGCTGGTGTATATAGATTTTTGTACTACTTAGATTTTTTTTTTAAGGTGTAGAAAGGAATGAAGGCAAGTACTCAGGCAGTCAGGAAATGAGAAGCACTTTTTATTCTTTGTTATTCATCTTGGCTCATCCCCTTGGCACCAGGTCTTAACCCAAGATTGTGGGCTGTCTGTGGACTGCAGCCAGGGTGTACTAAACCAGTAGGTCACCAGGACACACCAGTACTCCTTGGATTTTTATCATTAGGTATTACCTTAAAAAAATTATGTTCCAAATGTATATTAATCAGTCAGACTCCTGATATGTCCCCTCAAAGAAGATCACAGGAAAAGATGCTTTATCCTTTGGCTACCATCTATGGAAGGTAAAATCAGAAGAATCACACTGAGGATCAAGTCATTTGTCAGGAGCAAAAGGGCCAGTCTTTCTGCCTCTACATAGAGCTGCCTGGTTTTAACTCTTCTGGAAGTTCCATTACCTTGTTACGCAGGGATAACGCCTCTCCTCAGTCTCCAGTACCTTGAGTTTCTCTTATAGTTCCTGTCACGCTGTTTTACAAGGCCTTCTTCTCTTGTCTTCCTCCTCTACCAGACTGAATTTTCTTTTTTTAAAAGGCAAGGTGCAGGCACAGAGAGGAGGAAGAAACATTTATTTGTTCATCCTGGTTGTTCCCCCACCCTCACCCCGGGGCCCAGGTCTCAAACCTTGTACATGAACTATGTTCAGTGGCCTTAATGTAGGCCATCAAGGGTGCACCTATCAGGCTGAATTCTGAGGTGACAGGTCCACCTTGCTCCCTGCTCTACCTCCAAAGCCTGCTGATTGACAGGCTCAGATGTCAGGAGGGAGACCTCCTGAGCAAGGCCTTCACCTCTAAGATTATTTCCAAGCTGATGGGCCCAGGTGGGGTAGCAGTCTTTAAGGTCAGCAGAACCTAGGTATCCATGGCCCAACCCCCACCTCCCGCCACCCAGTTACAGGGGTCCTTAGAACTATCTCCTGCTCCACTTGTATCCAGGGGTGAAGGGATGCGATCCCCACATGAAAGCAGTGTTCTGTGGGTCAGAAATCCAGAAATCCAGGACACCGAGAGCAAAGTTTGCTCCTTGGGTCATAATCCAGAACCTTCCCTCCTGGAAAGCACTTACTGCCCCCGCCTCCATCCCCACCACACACACCCCAAAGACCACCTAACACAAACAGCAGCTCTTTCTTCCACCTGGGGGGCCTTCAGTGGTAAGTCAGAGTCCCTTGTTGGAAGACTTGAGTTGTACCATATTTTGCCATGTATGATGTGAACCCCCATTTTTGGCCCAAACTTTCAGGGGAAAAAAAATGTTTTTCGTTTTAATTTTTGAATTCAAATTTGTACTTGTTTATATTTAGGTACTTGTCTTTTGTATTGTAAAGGCATTTTAGCTTTATTTTTTTTTTTAACATTTTGGTACAAGATTTTTATGGAACAAATAATTACAAAACACAAGAACAGATCCAAGTTATAAGAAACAGTATGAAAAACATTTGCATAGATATGGAATTAGTACTACCCCTGTATAATACGCATCCTTACTTTTCCCTCACAAATTCGGGCCCCCAAATTGTGCATTACACATCGCAAAATACGGTAATTACCAGGGTGTGGGAGGAGTCATTAAAGCCAGCAGTCCAGGCTTCCGAGGCCCCGCCCTCTTCCACCGGGGTCTGGGGTGGTCTTTGTTAAAATAGCAGTCTTGTCCTGGGACTTCCAATTGCTCCCCTCATCCTCTCCTCATCATGGCTTAACACAGCTGGGGCTGGCAGCCCCCCACACACACCCAAGGGTGCCACTTCCTACAGAGCCTAATCCCCAACAAAGCCAGACTCCAATTTTCTCCCTTTTAGCAGCTCTCCCTTCTCCAATCTCCCACAGCTCACAACTCAGGATCATGATCCTGTGCTTGAGCCCTCTTTGAATCAAATATTGAGAAATTAGAGAACTGTTTTACTGCCATCCCACCCAATGACAAAAGAAACAGGCTCACTGTAATCTGACAAAAATGCCAAAAAGCACCTAAGAGGAGATGCCACCATTCCTCCATTCTACCATCTTGGTTTTGGGGTGTTTTTTTTTAAAGGAAAAGTGCAGGCAGACAGGCAGGCAGAGAGAAAGAGGAAGATTTTTATTGAGTTGTTCACACTGGTTGCTTTTCCGCCTGGACCTGGGACTGTAGCCCAGGGGTATGTGGCCTGCCCTCCTTCGGAGGTGACTGACCCACCACTACTCCACCAGGGCACGCCGTTTCACCAGCTTGGAACCACCATCAACACTTTGTGTGACCCATTATTTCCACGTGTGTGCCAAGATGTGCTCCTTCCAAACCGCCTCTGGCCCATCAGTACCCTCAACTTGACCTTGAACTTCCAACCTCCTCTCTTGCCCCAACTGTTCCACAGATTCTTAGAAGAGTGTCAGGAGCCGGCCCAAGATCAATACTTACTACAAACTTACGGCAGGAATTGCTACCCGCTTTCCATGAGTGAGAAAAATAAGAATCAGAGAGGGGGTATATCTTGATTGAGCCCCATTGATTAATATTAAGGGATGAAACTGGAGTTTTTTCACTCATCTTTCTGGATCCAAAACCTTTAACTCCAATCTGAAATAAATTTCTCTTCAGATTTCCATTCTGTTCTCTCAAGCCTACTCAGAGGGGCATGTGCCGGAAGTGAGACAGGCAGAATAAAAGCCAGGAGAACTCCCCTCTCTGTCTCTTACCTTTAACTTTTTTAAATTTGTTTAAGAAAAGGTACAGGCTGGAATGAAGGTGGGTGGGCAAGCAGGCAGGAAGAGAGCAGAGGAAGAAGCCCTTTATTTTACTTAGTTGTTGATCTTGGTTGTTTCCCCTGACCCCCAAAAGTGAACCTGGGTCCTTGGGATGTATGTGAGCTAATGGGGCTAGAAGAAGTGCACCTAATCACTGTTCCACCAGGGTGCACACGTCTTACTTTAACTAAAATCTTTTTGTTAAAATAACGGGCTTTAGAATCTGAGCCTCGCTGTAATTATGCTGAGTCCCTCCCCATTGTGACCATGATTAATGCCTCTGATGTATGGTTGGGTGTGACCCCCATTCCTGTCCTTAAATCCCCAGAAAGTAAAATAAGGCAGGTAAAGTAGTGCTGCTGTGAGCATCCTGGTGGCCTAGTTATTTAGTTCGCTGGGTACAGTCCACATACATGCCGGGTTCAAAACACAGGGCCAAGGTGAACAACCAAGATGAACAACTAAATAAAATTTAAAATTTAAAAAATACTTTCTCCTGCTCTCTCTTCCTGCCTGCCTGTACCTTTCCTTTAAAAGAAAAAAAGGGGAAAAAAGGAAGGGCTCCTTAGTCTCCTGACCTGAGAAATCTGTAACTGATGTTTCAACTTCAGCTGGCTGATTTAATTCATCCCTGCTATGACCCAGTTGCTAACCAATCTGTCACCTCCCCATAGTATGAGCCTTAGCACATCTCTCCCAAAGTCCCTTTGTGTTGACAAGTTTCTAATAGGCCGACCACCAGGCTCAGCCAGAGGGGAAGAGGATGATGAGTAACCCACGTCTTCAGCAATTTGTTTCAGGCCCTTTTGGATCAAGAAACATGGCGGCCCAGGCGGTCGAATCACAGAGTACCGTCTACCACTGCCCCGCCCACAGCCTACAACCCTGGGGTTTGATTGGTGGAGAAAGTACTAGCTCCACCCTGTGGACGCTCAGACGGCTAGCACAGGATCCTATCCCCTGGCTGCCCCCAAGCCCCTCTGGGACCCTCCATTAAACTCTTGTTTGGTGCGCCCGGATGGAGTAGCAGTTCCATCTACTGCCCTGGGCAGAGCACATTCCATGCACATCCCAAGGACCCATGTTCGTGTCCTGAAGCTGCGGGGAACAACCAAGATGGACAACTAAATAAAATAAATAAAATCCTTCTTCCTCATCTCTTTCTGCTCGCACTTTTCCTTAAAAAAAAACAACAAAAAAAAAACGGGGTGGTGCCCTGGTGAGTAGTGGTTTAGTGGTTAAGTCAATCGCCTCTGCCCAAATACCCCTGGATTTGAGCCCTAGGTCCCAGGGGAAACAGTGTGAGCAACCAAATTAAATAAAGTGCTAATTCCTCCTCTCTCTTCCTGCCTGCCTACTCACCTTCATTCCTGCCTGCACCTTTCCTTAAAAAAAAAAAAAAAATCTTGTCTAAGGCTCTGTTGGCACTCCGGCTAATTTCTATTAGGACAGAGAATTCATGAGGTCCTTAATTGGCCCAAAGTCAATTACGGCAGGGGTCTGGAAGAAAATGGCCAAAGTTTTGAGGTAGAAAGGTCTCTGAGCTGTGTTTTCTGTGGCACCTCTTGGGTCCTAAGGCAGGTGGGTCTGACAGGGTCACAGAGCCCCCATCCTTTCTTAAGGATGACCTCTCATATTCTCCCCCTAATCTCACATCCTAGTTTGAGAAGTTGGATTGGGTGAGTCACAAGTGGAGACCAGGTGCCCTGGGAGTAGTGGTCTGGCGCAGTCCATATATGTCCCAAGGTCCCAGGTTAGCATCCCAGGGCCAAGTAGGAAAATCAATGTAAACAATTAGATAAAGTGTTTCACCTCCTCTGTCTTCCTGCCTGCCTGCCTCTGTCTGCCTTCATTCCTGCCTACACCTTGCCCTTAAAAAATACAACTGTTGGCATGACCTGGTGGAGTAGCGGGTAGGTCGGCCGCCTCCGGCTGAGTGCAGTCCACATACATCTCAAGGACCTGGGCTAGGCAGAACAACCAAGAGGAACAACCAAATAAAAAATAAATGCGTCTTTCTCCTCTCCCCTCCAGCCTGCCCATCTGCCTACTCGTCTTCATTCGTACTTGCACCTTTCCTTTAAATAAAAAAATTAAAAAAAAAAATTTAAAGCGATTCCTTTTGAGTTTCACAAACCAACCTGGGGAAAAGGCTGCCAGTTGAGAAGGAACAACTCAACAGTTCAAACTGGCAGAAATAGTTTGACTGAACTGGGAGAATGGTGCCACTCTGTCCCACCAGCTCTGGAGAACCAGACTAACTGAAAGGCAGCTTTGGAGCTGAAAGGCAAGGCTGAGATGTGGTACCAAGTCCCCTCCACTACCCTGCAGAGCGAGAACGACTCTTTGAAGATTCTTATACAGGCGGGAGGACTTTTGATTCCCAGCTTCCTCGCTGCTGCTGCTGCAGGTTACTGGGAAACGTGGATTCCAGTCGAATAAATGCCAGGCCTGGGTCGGGAAGCTCCTTCGATCACGGAAAGCAGTCTGCACCCCCGTGACCTGGAAGGAGGGGTGGAGGAGACGCGATAGCCAGAAAGGAGGGAGAGCCCAGCGCTTCCGAGGTCCAGCCCTGAATGCAAACAGGAGGCAGGATCGGAGGATCCGCGGGACTCGAACCCCGCTCCCCATCACACGGAAGTTGCAATATGAGGCTTTCTTGGACTCAGGAACCACCACCTCCTTCTCTCCCCTAAAATGTCCCCTAACCTCACATCCCCCGGCGTCCTCACCAGTTGACGAAGGGTCTTCCCACAGACAAGGGGGTTCCAGCGGACTCAGCGACGGTCCCTGACCCGCGACTCTCCCTCCACAGGCCTGCCCTAGCCCCACGAAGGTCAGGATGCTCACTCGGCCTCACATAGTGACCACAGATGTCCCCTTTACTCAGGATCGGAAGTCACAGACCACCCACCCAGCAAAAGCAAGCCCCTATTAAACCAGGAACCCGGAAGACAATGGCCGAGCGTTCGGGGGCGGTGCGGGCCGACGTTTCCGGTTGCGCACTTCCGTTTCCCGTTGTCAGCGTCGCCTTTAGCCCCGGCTCTGCTGGCGAGCAAAGAGGTTGTGGCATCTGTAGGTTCCGGGCGATTCGAGGTAAGGGGGCCGGGTGGAGAGGTGTGGAGTCGGGGAAAGCCTGGGGGACCCGGCCTGCAGGGTCGCAGACCTGGCAAGAGGCGAGAGCGGGCCTTCGGGCGACTGAAGCCCCGGGAGGCCGGGCCGCCTGCGGTCTGCGGTCCTGGGACACCGGACTGGGGTCCCGGAGGACTCGGATCGGGAGTGTAGGGGGCTGGGATCCCGCAGGACTCGGATTGGGAGTGTAGGGGGCTGGGGGCCGGGACGGGACACTCGCTTAACCCGGGGTCTCATGGCCTAGGAGACTTGAAATCCTGACTGTGCTGCCTCTCACCCACCTCCCTCCCCGCCCGGTGTAGCTCCAGACAGAATGATCGAGGTTGTCTGCAACGACCGTTTGGGGAAGAAGGTCCGCGTTAAGTGCAAGTATCTACTGGCAGCAGAGGGGGGTGCTTCCGGGGGTGCTCGGCGTGAAATAGACGGATTCAAAGCGCCCCGCCCCCGCCCCTGTAGCTCAGGCGGCTAAGGCGCAGGCTCTGAAAGATTTGGACCCTGGTTTGAGACCCGACACTGGGCGCGGGGGGAAAAGGCAAAGAAATAGGCAACTCACTCTGTGTTGTCGGGTGTTTTGAAGCCCGGGAGAGGGCTAGGGGGTAGGGGGGTAGACCTGGCAGAGTGTGTTTAGTCCTGGAGTATCCTCTCCCTCCTTCCACCACCACCCCCTTCCATTTTCTTTAACTCCTCTGCGCCCAGCACGGATGACACCATCGGGGACCTTAAGAAGCTGATCGCGGCCCAAACTGGCACCCGTTGGAATAAGATCGTCTTAAAGAAGTGGTGAGTACAGTACTGGAGCTGGGGGCGGCACAGGGTTTGGGTGGGGGGAGCGCAGTTGGAGGACCTGTGATTAAACAGGGCTTCTTGAGCTCGCCTTCCCCGGTGAAGAGCCTCCTGGCTTCTCTCTGAAAGGTTTCTCTCCCCTAGGTACACGATCTTCAAGGACCACGTGTCTCTGGGGGACTGTATCCTTTGTGTAACTTCCTGAGGAAGGGGTTCCCTACTGGAGCTGGGTTCAGTCCTGGAGTCTGTTATACACTCAATATTTTTACCTTAGGACATGGTGCATGGTAAACATTTAGAAAAATGGGAACTGTAATTATTTTGTTGGGGGAGGAGAGTGGTTAGTGAAATATTTTGATGGGGTTTAGAAGACACTTTCAGTTCAAAATATTTATTACTGAGCTCCACCTGAATGTGGACAGGAGGTTATAGTTTAGTGATACTCAAACATTTGTCTGCTTGACAAAAGGATTCTATTTCTAATTTGATCGTTACCAGTGAGATGACAATGTGGATTCTCTCCAGATTAAAATGACCCAGTCCAAAATGGCTTTCTTGACCCTGGACTGAGCCCACAGAACACCATTACCCAGCTGTGAGATGAGGGGTGGGGATGCAACCCCTTGAGGTGTAGAGTCCTTAACCCCTTGACTTCAGATGAAATCCATGATGGGATGAACCTGGAGCTTTATTACCAGTAGAGCAGAATTCCTTCCCTCTGTCCTGCCCATTTCTCCCACCCTCACTCACCTCCAGTAGTATGGCTGCTTGTTTTTAAAAACTCATGTTAATAAAAATTCAAAGAAGCTGCTGCTTCCTTGTCATCTTTGAGTGAAGGCTCTCTGATAAGGGGAAGGCTGGTTCTATTGTCACTCGAGACCTCAAGATAGATAAGAGTTCTAGATGGACTGGGTCCATGCCGGGGTAGTAAGCTGGTAGATGGGCAGGTCAGGTGGAAGTACGGAGCCCTAAGGTTTTTCTCTAAAGGTCAAGAGGTCCTGGAATCATTGTCATCCTATTAGACCAAGGAGCTTCTGGGTAGGGCCTATAGGTGTAGTGGTTAGGAATACACAGGCTCTGGATTCTGACAGGTGGGCTGGAATCCCAGCTTGGTCACCAACTCTGACCCTGAGCAAGTGACTGACCCCAAACTTTGATTTCCTTTGAAAACTGTTGGGGGTGGTTGGTGAAATATTTTTAATGGGGCTTAGAAGACACTTTCAGGTCAAAATATTTCTTATTGAGCTCCACCTGAGTGTGGGCAGGAGCTATGAATTAGTGATACTCAAACATGTCTGCTTGTCAAAAGGATGCTATGTCTAATTTGATCGTTAGCAGTGAGATGATAATGTGGATTCTCTCCAAATCAAAGTGACCCAGTCCAAAATGGCTTCCCTGGCCCTGGACTGAGCCCACAGGCCACGGTGACCCAGCTGTGAGATGAGAGGGGTTTACTTCTGTCAGGGCGCAGGGGAAATTCCCCAGCCCTTTTTTCTTCAGGCTGGAGAAACAAACGAACATCAGACAGGATTAGTTAAAAAGACCAAAGTTAATGACATAAGTATGGAGAATTTTTTTTAAAGGAAAGGTGCAGTTGGGAATGAAGGCAAGCAGGCAGGAAGAGACAAGAGGGGAAAAACGCTGTGTTTTTATTTCGTTGTTCATCTTGGTTACCCCTGCCTCCACATGAACCTTGGGACGTATGTGGACTGTGCTCTCTCCTGGAGGCGGCCGACCAAACCCCTACTCCACCAGGGCGCCCCCAAAATTAAGATTTCTTATACCATCCCTCCCAACACTGGTGGTGACTATATTTGAGTGAACCCAAACATTTTTTGAAATACAACCTAAAGGTTTAATACAGTGAGAATAATTATATTTTCTGTAACTTCAATCTGTGCACATCACCCAACACTCCGCCATCAGCTTTCCTCATGCCCATCACCACCACTATATTTTCTTCTTCCTTTGATGACTCCCTCTTTCCTCCCTCCCCTTCTGGTAACCATAACCCTGCATCCTGTGACTTTTGGTTTGTGGGTTGGTTTTGTTTCTTCATATTCCACATAGGAGTGGAACCATCCTGTACCTCTCTTTTCTGTTTCTGGCTAACTTTGCTAGCACGGTTCCCTTCAGTGTCATCCAGGTGGTTACAAGGGGCACAATTTCTTTTAAAACAGTTGCATTTGGCGCCCCCTGGTGGAACAGCAGTTAAGTCACCACCTCAGAAGGATGCAACCCACCTACCCCTGGGTTCGCGCCCAGGGGCGAGGGAAACAACCACTAAATGGAAATAAAATTTAAAATGCTGCTTCCTCCTCTCTCTTCTTGCCTGCTTGCCTTCATTTCTGCCTGAAACTTTTCCTTTAAAAAAACAAACAAAACCAGTTGCATAGAATTCCATTTTAATCTAGACCACAGCTTTTTATTTTGATTTAGTTCACTGGCCGTGTCCCTCCAGACCTGGGACTGGAACCTAGGGGTATGTGGCCTACGCTTCTTCGGAGGGATTGACCTAACCACTGCTCCACCATGGGGCACCCAAGCAGTTTGCTTTTATGTGCTTGTTTTTTAATATCTCTTCTAATAAATTATCCATCTCATTTTGTTACTATAATACTTTTAGTATTCTTTTGTTTACAAAACTAAACTCATTTTAAGATATTGAACTTATTTCTCAGTCTAAGGGATTACACACCACTCCCATCACCAGAGTTCTGGTGTCCTTTATAGCCATCTTGTGCCCGCTCTCCTTCCCCTCCCCACCAGGCCCCCTTACAGCTATCATCTTGTGTCCTGAGAGTTTTTGCTGGGGTTTATCTATTTCTTTCATTTAATTAAATTCCTCATATGAGTAAGACCATCTCGTATTTCTTTTTCTTTCTGACTTACTTCACTCTACCATTATCCCCGGCAGTTCCCATTCCCAAGTCTTTTTAATTATTACTGGTATTGATTTTTTAATTTTTTTTAAAGGCAAGGTGCCGGCAGGAATGAAGGCAGGCAGAGGCAGGCAGGCAGGAAGAGAGAGGAGAAAGAAGCAACCTATTTATTTTATTTAGTTGTTCATCTTGGTTGTTCCTACTGTCCCTGGGACGCGAACCTGGATCCTTAGCATGTATATGGGCTGTGCCCAAGCACTACTCCACCAAGGTGCACCTCATTTTTGTTTATTTTGATTTTTTTGGTTTTTGTTTTTCCTTTCCCTGGCCCTGGGGCTCAAACCCAGGTCCCGAGGCTTCACATGGCCTACTCCTTAGCCACAGAGTTGTGCCTGCTTTGCTTTTTACATAAAAGGGTGATCGACAGGATTTTTGTGGTGATGGAACTGTCCTGTCCTGAACGGTGGCAACAGATAAAGGACTCTACATTTGTCATCCAGGAAAAAGGAACTGACTTAGGTCACTTTGGAAACAGTATTTTGATTGGCTGCTGTAACGCTTAAGACAAAAGAATTATACGCAAACCTATAGTGGGTCCATATGTCCTTCACAGCGTTGTGATTAAGTAAATCTGAAACTAGTTTTGCGCCTGTGTATATACACACAAGGTTGAACAAATGGGATTGTAGCTGATGAGAGCCAGGTTCTCCATGTGAGAG